>OU015491.1:196925566-197030566 GCA_907164885.2 Dolomedes plantarius | reverse complement strand
TCATCAGTGATATAAAAAGTGGTTTAATCGATTCATCGGCTTATTCGTGCAGTGGTTTCCTTATTCTCCATAGAAAAAGTGGTTTCATCGTTCCAGCACTGATAGAAAAATTGGTTTCATTGGAACAAAAACAAAATTATTTGTTCCACATTTTTTGTTCAAATTCTAAAAAATCTGATAGTTTTCATGTTTGTTTCTATTAAGTTTACTTGCTCGTTCATTTTGCTATTTCTTCAAGTCCGTCTTTCTTCAAGTTTCCGTCAAGTTCATTTGTAACATTTTATTAAAGCTGTTTATCGCAGTTTATTTATGCAGAAAATTAAACCCGTGTTTCCTCTAAAAGAACTGTTTGGGAGAAAGTTCAAATATTTTTTGGACAAGTGATCCCTGACCAACAAAACTTAATAACAAGTTTTTTGATAGATTTTCTATGACGTCACACTTTTCATTTGTATAGATTATAAAGATCTACAACTTATAAGTAGCGAGAAAATAAAAAAAAAACATACTTTTAAGGGGACTCATTACCCTTAAATCTTTAAAACATTCGATAGTTTAAAAAAAATACATCTTAAAGCCTGATAATTTCTGAACAAAATAAAGCAAACCACATGAAAATATTCGGCTTAGTTTCGGAGATATTGATATTCTAAATATTTAGTTACTGATCAAGTTTATGATAAGAAAAATTTTAAACTCACTTTTCTCAAAATGTAATTTTGCATCATTCCGCAACTGATATCTAAAAAACTATGAAACATAATTCCATTAAATTTTTATCACTGCATAATCATGTTATTTTATTGCGTCTGAACTAGAATTATTGCAATCACTGCAAATTTTGTAATTTTTTCAGGGGTAAATTAATGCAAAAATTTAAGGAAATTTTAAGAATATTTTGAGCAGTTTTAAAAAATTTTAAAAATATTTTAATGTTGAATGTTTTATGTGCAATTGTATTTTGAATTATTTATTTTAAATATAAAACAGGAATTATATACTTAAGTGTAAAATTAATTTCATAGTTCTGCGCCAAGCCAGAAAAATACTTAAAAAACAAGGTATATCTAAAGCAGGGGTGGGCAGACTTTTCCAGGGTACGGTCTACATCTAATTTTTTTCAAGCTGTTGCGGTCCACCCAGTGGCGTAGGTGTGGTGAGCTAAAAAATTTCTACAATACTTATTATAACTTAATGATAAATATGGAATATGTAGTTACCTACATAACTACAATAAAAAACTCGGTGTCTATGGCATCGGTGTTCTATAAATATGTTTCTTTTTAGTATAGCGTCTTAGGTAAAGGCGGTAACCCCAAATTGTCTTAGTGGTCCACCGGTTGATCAGGATCGACTTAATTCCCACCCATGTTTTAAAGCATTTAAAAAAAATATTTAAAATTATTTTGAGAGTTGAAAATTTGTTTATTAAAAAAATACATCAATTTATCATATAAAGTGGAATCTCGATCGATCGTTTTCGGATACATCGTTGTTCCGTATGTGTCGTTCATTTTATCCAGTCCCAATGATCCAATTGCTTTGTTATGTTTCCGCATCTATCGTTTTCCCGCATTTATCGTTCATTTCAATCGGTCCCTTGAAAAACGATAGATCGAGATTCCGCAGTTTATAAAATTTGGGAACATTGGGAATGAATTGAAATGGTTACAAAGAGTCAAAAAGTATGAAAATATGCCTTATTTCCTCGACTTAAGGGTCGTGAGTCCTCTTAAAATGCTCCAAATAGTTTTAATAATAAAGGAATTCGCAAAACCAGCGACGCTTACAGCCTCATTACAAAATTTAATCTCTGACAAAAGAAACAAATATTCGTTGTTTCCCATCGTCACGATCAATCACTCGGGCCTCGGAAATGCTAAAGCGTCGCATGCTATTTAATATTCATGCTAAAAGATGGCGGTGTGAATGTCTCATTCATTATGCATCCAACAATGAGGCATTTCTTTCCCGAGAGCGACAAACAAGGAAATAAAGCGTGAATGGAGAGCTTAATAGAATTACTCGGGAAACAAAAGGAATAATTGTTGCCACCACCTTCACGGTAATAACGGGATTTAATCTGCAGGAGCGTAATGTTGGAATGATCAGCGGAAACGCACTTCGAAACAAAAATGAATGGACTGATGGAAATAAATAATGCTATTTAAAAATTAGATAATTTCTTTGAAGATGAAAGAACTCGTATTTTTTTTTTTTGAGGGGGGAGGGGGTGATTGAAGGCAAAATTCCTAACAAAGTCTACCTTTGCGTAGACCTGAGATTGCTATGAAAATTAACAAAGTCGTATTCCTTTTATTAATGAATGAATTAATTTTATTTATTTATTTTTGGGGTGGATGTTTTACGGCAAAATTCGTAACATAAAGTCTACCTTTGCGTAGACCAGAGATTGCTATGAAAATTAACAAAGTCGTATTCCTCTTATTTATTTTTTTTTTGGGGGGAGGGGGTTGTTCGGTGGCAAAATTCGTAACATAAAGTCTACCCTTGAGTAGACCAGAGATTGCTATGAAAATTGGCAAAGTTGTATTCCTTTTATTTTTTTTTGGGGGGGGGGATGTTCGATGGTAAACTTCGTAATACAAAGTCTACCTTTCCATAGATCAGAGATTTCTATGAAAGTGAACAAACTCCTATTCCCTTTTTTTTAAGGGGGGGGGGGTTGATGGTAAATATACATAAACATCTACTTTTGTATAGACCAGAGAACACTTGCAAAATAAATAAATATATAAATAATTTTTTTTTAAAATCGTTGGGGACTCTTTTCCAACCGATCCATCACTTTGAGACACAAAAATTGGTAAACTTTCCTGAAAAAACAAATTATAGGCTATAAGCAACTTTAAGGTATCCGTCCACCTTAGGAGGTGATTTTCAAATTTTTTTTTAAATTTTGCCCTTTTATCTATTTTTGTAATGATATGTAAGTTATAAACTTTGAAAAATGTATTTAAGAAAATTTAGCTGTTACATTAAAATAGTTTTTGTAGGGGTGGGGACTGGAAAAAAATTTGTGAAAATTTGACATTTCTGCATAACACGGTGACCCCTAAGCAAACACATATATTAATATTTTATAAATTGGAGAATGAAGATAATAAATTTCTTTAGAGAATATATCTGTAACTTTCTTTAGAGAGTAGAGTAAGTAATTGTAGTTGTTTTAAGAACGGTCATCGTTTTAAAGACAACACATATTCCTTTAGGATGATCTATTATAACTTTCTATAATAACTTTCTTTAGAGAATATATCTATAACTTTCTTTAGAGAATAGATCTATAACTTTCTTTAGAGAATAGATCTATAACTTTCTTTAGAGAATAGATCTATAACTTTCTTTGGAGAATAGAGTAAGTAATTGCAGTTGTTGTAAGAACGGTCATCGTTTTAAAGACAACACATATTCCATTAGGATTATCTATTATAACTTTCTATAATAACTTTCTTTAGAGAATAGATCTATAACTTTCTTCAGAGAATAGAGTAAGCAATTGCACTTGTTTTAAGAACGGTCATCGTTTTAAAGACAACACATATTCCTTTAGGATGATCTATTATAACTTTCTATAATAACTTTCTTTAGAGAATATATCTATAACTTTCTATAATAACTTTCTTTAGAGAATATATCTATAACTTTCTTTAGAGAATATATCTATAACTTTCTTTAGAGAATGGATCTATAACTTTCTTTGGAGAATAGAGTAAGTAATTGCAGTTGTTGTAAGAACGGTCATCGTTTTAAAGACAACACATATTCCATTAGGATGATCTATTATAACTTTCTATAATAACTTTCTTTAGAGAATATATCTATAACTTTCTTTAGAGAATAGATCTATAACTTTCTTTAGAGAATAGAGTAAGCAATTGCACTTGTTTTAAGACCGGGCATCGTTTTAAAGACAACACATATTCCTTTAGGATGATCTATTACAACTTTCTATAATAACTTTCTTTAGAGAATATATCTTTAACTTTCTTTAGAGAATAGATCTATAACTTTCTTTAGAGAATAGAGTAGTAATTGCAGTTGTTTTAAGAACGGTCATCGTTTTAAAGACAACACATATTCCATTAGGATTATCTATTATAATTTTCTATAATAACTTTCTTTGGAGAATAGATCTATAATAACTTTCTTTAGAGAATAGAGTAGCAATTGTAGTTGTTTAAAGAACGGTCATAGTTTTAAAGACACAACGCACATTCCTTCAGGATGATCTATTAAGGAGATCTTGTATCATTCGTTGGACTAACCTGATGAGACGATATCGGCATATGAATTTCACACCGATTAAGTGTTTGATACAAGATAACATTATAATCTATCCTTTTCTCAGATTAACTTATCTTTGAGTATCTAGAATACATTCATTAACGTTACAATCTCCAGACGGAACGATATATTACGACTGATTAAAGTAAACTTGACGATGACATAACGGGAAAATGGTCTTTCGAGATTTATTCATCAATTAATGAAGATAAGTTGGTATTCTTTGCATATATTTATGGTCGACTCAATATATGTTTTACAGGAACAAACTACAGCAGCAAAATTTATGCATGTATCTCAATAAAAGATACCATTATCTAATCCAAACTTGCTGGTAAATTGACAATGTTTCACGTATTATGACAATGGAGTAATTATGATTTGATACAAGCTATCTAATAATAGTTATACGTTCTTTTAGAAGTTATTTTAGTGGTAGACAGATCAAAATAACGGAAAATATATTAAGCATTTTTACGTAGAACAAGGAGAAAAATATATTTATATATCAGTGTTAATTTTTTATAAAATGGCAGGCTGATATTTATTTACTATTTTAAAAGAGCTTAAATAATTCCCATAGCCCAATTGTACGTGTATGAACATACATATAAATGTCTTGTCAGTTATTGACAGTTTTGTTTTATTGTTCCACTGTTTCAGACGAAAAGTGTTGTTCATAAAAAAATCAAAAATTTCATACCAATATATATATATATATATATATATATATATATATATATATATATATATATATATATATATATATATATATATATATATACAGGGTGTCCATTATTAAAGTCCCACTTTCAAAAGGCTTCAAAAAAAGAACCACTGGTCAGAATGACTTCATATTTGAACTGAATATACTGGAAGAAGGGGGAACGATTTGGCATAATAAAAAGTTCCAAAATGCATCAATAGATGGCGCTGTAACATTTTGGAACTTTTTTTATTATGCCAAATAGTTTCCCCCTTCTTCCAGTATATTCAGTTCAAATTTGAAGTCATTCTAACCAGTGGTTCTGTTTTTGCAGCCTTTTAAAAGAGGGACTTTAATTATGGACACCCTCTCTCTCTCTCTCTCTCTCTCTCTATATATATATATATATATATATATATATATATACCCACACAACCACACAGAGCTATTGGTCGTCTATTAGTGCTCGAAATTCATCCATGACATCCAGGACGTACTATAGAACTCTATAAGAAGAAATAATAGATGTCTAATAGTCGTACTTCATTTCGATGTCTATTAGAGATCTAAGACGTATTATATACATCTATAAGTCCTCTAAGTTTCGATCTCTAATAGATGAAGTCTCTAAGGTCGATGTCTATAAAAGATACTGATATAGACATCTTATGGACCTCTTTTAGACAAGCTCCGTCCAAAAGCGCCATCTATATAGCCTGATGAACAAACTACACTGCTGCTGTGTTATTTGTTACCGAGTGCACCTGAATTCTTCATTTGGATCTATAATCACAGCGGAATATTGCGAATATCCTTGCTCAACAAGTTTATATCCACTTCCTTTATTTGTTTTAAGGTAAGTGTTGATTCTTAAATAATTTATGCTTAAGGTATAAGAAAACCTTTGAAACGTCAATTTCTGTCAAAATATCGGTTTTTTATTTTTGCTATTTTATGAATGATCTTTTACTTTCAAAATCTGTTTGAATTTTGTTTCTAGCTAGTCTAGAACCCAAGTTTTAGATATTTTAATATTGCTTGACTGTGAAATTTTACAACTGAAAGTACGTTTCTGCAAACCGGAACTAAGCAAAAATGTTTGTTTACATTGCTGTTTTTCATGATTTTGTTAGGAAAACTGATTATATACGCACATAAAAACACAAAAATAGTTTTTTAAGCATCTTAATAATATTAAGAATTACATCTGGCAACGTTATTTACCGAATTTTGTTTTAGAAATTGGCATTAAACTGTGCATTCCAAATCATTGTTTACGCACGAGTTTGCTTTTGATCTAACCATTTGAAAGTCACTAAATCCATTTATTTTTCTCGATATTTTTAGTTTTTTTCAACGAAAATGCCAAAACGTACTTCTAGAAAACGCAAACGTAAGTTTTATGGTAATAAATTTACAAATAAATAATAGTCCTTTTGAAAGTGAAATGCATAATGCTGCATCTGTTGGTGATAAAAGTTTTTCTGCCAGTTTTTCAAAGCTAGTTCTATATCAACAGACGGCTAGTTCTATATCAACAAATGAAAACTGTGGTTCAATGAGTGGTTTTAGAATTGTAGATATTGGAATTCTTTTAAATATAATATCTGAACTCTGCTGTCCAAACTGTTTTGCAGATAAACAAACATTATGTGAGGAATCAAGATATGGACTGTGCTCAAATTTTTATATTCAGTGTAAAAACTGTGACTTCCATAAAGGTTTGGCATCTTCAAAAAAAAATGTAAATTCTTCTGAAATAAATACCAGACTAGTCTATGGCATGCACCAGATTGGTAAAGGTTTTGCTGCAGCATATAAATTATGTTAAACGTTGAATTTACATGCACTGACTAAAACAGCTTACAAAGCTTTGGAAGGGAAACTTTCAAAAGTTGTTGCAGATGTTGCAGAACATATGATTGAAAAAGGCTGCAAATGATCTTGAGCAGAAACAAAATCATAAATCTGGAATGCTGGAATCTGGGGTTTCTGTGGATGGCACAGGGGAACGCAGAGGCTACACGTCTCTGAATGGGTGTGTTGCTGCTATTTCCATTGATACCGGTAAAGTTCTGGACATAGAAATTTTTTCTTCCTACTGTCCGACATGCAAAACATTGGAAAAACTACCTAAAAATTTAGAGTTTGAAACATAAAAAGCTGACCATATATGTCAATATAATTTTCGAGGCTCTGCTTCAAAGATGGAAATTGTGGGTGCATCGCGAATATTTGGTCGCTCAAAGGAAAAATGCAAATTGCAATACACAGGATATTATGGGAACGGTGACTCGAATGGTTTTTTTATGTGAAAGATATGGATGGAGACAATAGCATAACTAAAATGGAACATGCCCAAAAAAGAGTTGGCTCACGTCTAAGAAAATTAAAAACGAAAACTAAAGGTTTTTCAGGAAAAGGAAAAGTGAGCGATACATTCATTGATCACCTACAGAATTACTATGGTACGAAGTACTGTAGGAATAATATAATTTGAAAGGCTATAAAAATTTGGATAGTCTAAAAATTCATAACTCAATACTTCAGAGTCAAATGAAATCAAAGACACGCAGGAAATTCCTGAGAGCAGCTAGAAAGACAAAAAATTACTGTTTTGGAAAGTAAAGAAGGGGAATTTTACAAAACGGGAGCATTTTAATGTGTAATTTGTTGTTTATAATGCAAAAATTAAGGTAAAATTTATTTTTTCAGTTTTCTCAAAATATAAATTCCTCTTATTTTACCATATCCGAAACACTATATAATAAAAAATAATGTTAAATTAAGAAAGTGTTAAGAAAAACTGATAAATCTTTACCACAGCTAGTAAATAGAGTATTTGAATTGAGAAATAGAGTATTTGATCAGTGAAATTGTATATCAGCAATATTTTCCTATTCGAGTTCATAGAAAAATTTTATGGTATAGAAGTAACATTAATTGTTCATTTTAATAGACAAGTGTTTGAATGTTACAAAATATATTCTAGTAAATATAATGTGTTGTTAGTGGCAGGTCCTTGTTGTATAATTTATATTTTAGTTTACTTATTATCATTATATTTTCAATTATATTAATGCATTATTCATGATTTGTTTGCTTTAATTTAGACTCTACAAACTGTTTTATCTCTCAAAGAAGCTCTAAAAATCGTTCCAAGATTTTCCCTTACTAAGCCACCTTATTTCACAATGTAACATTAATGTATTAATTGAAGCGGAAGATTAATTTTTGCAATATGATTTTTAATAGCTTGGTATATATCGTACCCACGTGTATTCCCTTTTAATAGCAAAACTGACAGTATATCTTCCTTTGCTGAGCAATCTTTGAAAACCATCCTTATAAAAATATTTATTTGTGCTACATTACAGATATCTGTTGATTCATCACTTGTAAACTTAGAAAAACTTATTTTTGTAAATCATCTTTTAATTGTTCTCTGACATTCACAGATATTGCTTCTATTCTACGAGTTACTGAATTTCTGGATAATTGAACTTCCTGGATAGCTAACATAATTTCATTCTTATTTTTAAATTCTTGAAATAATATCTCTGATGCAGAAAGCATTAATTCTTTAATTATGTTACAATCCTTAAAAGGTTTTCTGTGCATTGCAAGTATATGTGCAATCTTAAACGATGCAATAGTAGCAGCTTTTGATTTATTCACGGGCCTGATAAACAAAGATTGTTGGGCAATTAATGCGGTTTTCATTTCTTTCAATTTACATTTTCTTAAATTGCTGTTAGGAGGATATTCAGTATCATATTTTTTATGAACTGTTGTGAAATGTAGTTCTATGTTGCATTTTTTCCCAACAGTAACTGTTGAACCACAAATCAAACGAATACATTTCTTCTTAAAATGTATAAAAATATTTTTTTCCATTCTTCATGAAAATTATAGTTGTATACACGTTTTTTCTTTGGTTCCTGTGCTGACATGATTAGGGTAACTACAAAGTAATTGTTAATATATAATAATGACTAACATAACTAGAACAATATTTTTATACCTGGATGAAACCACTTGTTAGTTCATGCACAACTTCTGATAAATAAAAGTTCTGTTTATAAACGTATTCCAAACTCAACGAATCTATCTCACTGCCCTCTCCGTAGCTTATGACCAATGTCACGCATTAACAAGCCGGCATCGGCACATTACGAAGAGCGCTTCAGGTGATGCCGTTATGAAGAGAAAATATTCCTGGTCAGTGGCGTAACAATTAGATAAAACCGAAAACTATACAAATAATCAACCAAATTAATACCTACATTTAATGTATTTTCTGTATATACATATAACTATTAAACTAAAGAAATGTCTGAACAATTACGGCCATTAACAGTGGTATTGTATTTTATAGATAGAAGAAATAATTTTTTAGACATTTCATGCCCGAGTCCTCACCCAACAGATAAAGATAGGCCACTATTGTTTTTAATAAATTCTGTGCATAATTTTAAAAATATAAGAAATAACTGGTTGAATAAAAAAAATCAGACAACTATTAGAGTGTGAAAAAAAACTAAGGTTACAGTCTTGTATTAAATTAGAATTACTGTTAAGTTCTAGAGTGGTTCCACTTACACATTTTGATGGTGAAGCCTTGATAGTGGGTCTTATTTTAAAGAGAAGGATGATGGTTACAAAGCATTACCCCAGATAGACATTAATGAAGCTAAAATGGCTAAAGAGGCGATAAAACTGCCTCTTCAAACGATGGAGGTTTGATTTCATTTGGTTTGGAGCGCTACGGTCAACTTTTTGCTACACGAGGGCTAATTAGACCGGGGCCTACAGTTTAAAGTCGATTCCGAACGGCTACAAACATCCATGCCAACAGTGGGACTCGAACCCACAGGATCTGAACCGAATCAAATACAAATAATCAACCAAACGACATTTCACAACAGTTCATAAAAAATATGATACTGAATATCCTCCTAACAGCAATTTAAGAAAATGTAAATTGAAAGAAATGAAAACCGCCTTAATTGCCCAAAAATCTGAACCGGATCAAACGATAGAGTATCTTTCAAAGCTTGAGCAGGAGCTACACAATAATGACACCAAAGAACTGTTGAATAGTATATTATTTTATTATTACTCTTTAGTAAGATAAATATTTTAGAGCAGACTTAATATAAAATACACACTCACAAAATTAAAAGATTGCCTAAAGAGAAATTTACTGAAATAACAGTGAAATTGTAGATCAGCAATATTTTCCTATTCGAGTTCATAGAAAAAGTTTATGGTATAGAATTAACATTAATTGTTCATTTTAATAGACAAGTTTTTGAATGTTATGAAATATATTCTAGTAAATATATTGTGAATCCATATTTATATTCACAAGTTTAAATTTTTTTCTTAGTATGAAGTAATTACTCAGACTAGTGGCATAAGTTTGGGAAACAATGTACAGCGGATGGTGTCAAAAATTCTGACAAATGAATTAGGAACAAAATTTAGTGGGTTGGGCGCAAAAGAAAAAGCTTTCTGCAACTTAAAAATTTCTCATCTTATATTTAGTAAGCAATTATTCCAATTTTTTGTTTATTATCTCATTAATATGTCCATTTATAATTTAATTCGTTTTCATCCTTTGAGTTTAGCTATTTTTATTTATACCTAAAATTATGTTTCATTTTTAGATTATTATTATTATATATATATATATATATATATATATATATATATATATATATATATATGTATGTATGTAATATTTTAGTTATATTAAATGTGTCGATATTACGAGTATGCATTAAGTTAAAACCCATCTTCTCACAAAATGTGAACGATATTAAGGTAAACCTAGTGATATTTTCTAACGAATTAAAAATTTATTTATTGTACTTCTAGGTGCATCTAGGAGAAATCCAACAAGCAGGTGACTTACGCAGAAATTGAAACCGTCGTCAAAAACTGGTTAAGGCATGCAAATGCGAGGAGTTCAAAACAAAAAGAAAATTGTGTGGGGGAAATTTTATGATTTTGTATTCAATAAAGCCTGTTTTGTTTTAATAAAGCCTTTTATTAAAACATTTTTTCTTTCTTTCTTTGTTGCAGTATTAAAAATATATTTATGTTAAAGAATGTGAACACAAACAATTCTGGATTAATTATTGAAGAAGATACTTTTAATGAAAATCCAACTGAAGCAGAAAAGTTTTTATAAAAATAAATTATGATTTTCATAGATATACTTTTTGAAACTTAATTTATTATGTCCTAAAAAATTTACTTTTATAAGTAATGATGGCTGAAAAAAGAAAGAGATATGAGATATCTATATATTCAACGATATATGAGATATGAGATATCTATATATTCTATCTATATATCTATATATTCTATCTATATATCTATATATTCCACGCCTGGACATTACTTACACAATGTAAAATATATATATATATATATTACATTGTATTATTTCTTATACTGTTGCAAGGTTGGGTTTTTGACATTACAAGCATCAAAAACTGGTTTAAACTGTCAAAAACCTATGACGAATAAATAAGTCTTAATCACAATAGCTATTAAAAAGGAAGATACTTGTCTTCAAGCAAATAAATGGTAATTAAATATTCAAATTATGTTTTAATTGTGCAATGTATATTTATTAATTAGAACAATGACATTAAAAAAATTATATATGCACTTATAATAGTTCAGTTTTTCAATTGAAAAATTAGCATTTTGGTTAATTTTCTTTTTTTCTTAAATTTTAGAATGCATTAATACCAAGTTTTAATGTAAAAATATTTTTACATTAAAACTATATCTTTTTACATTATTTAGATTTAACGTAAAAATATTAGATTTATTATTATAATATTTAATGTTATAATTATTTTAAAATATTTTTACATTAAACATTAGTAATAATATTATTATTTAAGTAATAATATATATCGCTATTTTTGGCAGTTATAATGTATGATAATTGTCATCTCAATACAATCAAAAGTACTGGTAAATATTAATATTTACATTGTATTTTGGACCTAAATTTCTTAATAAATTTAGAAAAATTAATTGAGCTTAATTTATTTTGAACAATTTGCATTCTAATAGGACATTTTTATGCAAAAATAATTACTACAGAGATTCTAAAACTAAATGTGAATTTATGGAAGTATAACGAAGAGTATAAAAATAATACACACTATTATTTTTATACTCTTTGTTATACTTCCATAAATTTACTTTTAGTTTTAGAATCTCTGTAGGAATTAGTTTTGCATAAAAATGTCGTATTAGAATGCAAATTATTCGACATAAATTAAGCTTAATTTATTATTAAGAAATTAAGATCCAAAATACAATATTTTGGAGGGGAATAGTACGTCCTTTAGAGGTCTAAAATATCTAAATCGCGTACCCTCCACATCGAAATTTTCGCTCTTATAGACGTCCTTTAGAGCGCCGCTTAGATATCGTAGACGTCTTATGGATCTCAAAGAGAGCACACCTGGGAGCTCCTATACAGCTCTATTCCACGAGATGTAGATATTTTTCGACGTCTTATAGAGGTACGCGTTTTTATGAGGTGAGGTATTATAGACGTCTAATAGAGATCGGTGTGTTGTGTGGGTATATATATATATATATATATATATATATATATATATATATATGTGTGTGTGTGTGTGTGTGTGTGTAAGTAATGTCCAGGCATGGTTGGATTCCATCGTTACCTCGTCAGGACTGTAGTCGGGGTGAAATGAAAACTCTCCATAGAAGTTCGGAAGTTCTTTAATCAAATATTACGTTGTCATTCCATTTCCAGTATCATAGTGGAACGACACGGAACCGCGAGACGTGCGCTGTTCAACTCCCTAAGTACGTCTTCCTTATTCGCACCAAAACACTCAGCTTTTATAAGTTCGGTTCGGTCACCTGACTAAAATATTTGCTGAGTCAGCTTCTCGCTAAAAACGGAAGTAGCTGCAAGGGTTTTAAAGTTTAATTTGTCAGACTTTTCGATGTTTTTGCGTTATAAACCTCACCTATCTGGGACCGTGCACATACTTAGTCTCGGAAAATAGAGCAAGTGTATAAATTGAATTTGGATATTTGTAAGTTTGTGCGTCAATTTGAAAAATTAGATTAAAAATAAATTAGCTTAATGTTGGATTTTGATAATTATGTAAAATTTAGATAGTGGGGCCGAATTATTACTTTTTTATACACACAGACACACACACACACACACACACATATATATATATATATATATATATATATAACATTTACATGGCTATATATTTAATAAATTATAATAAATCTCCAACATTCATAAATGGTATGTGCTTTAAAAACTTATTTAAACGTAACACAGTCATACTTTTTTAAACATAAAATATTTACGCCAAAGTATATTATCGAAGAGACTGAAATTTCTTGTTTAATTTTAATCCAGTGTAATATATTTATTCAATCACTCCAAAAAACAAAACAAGCTATTTGCATGAGTTTATTGCAATAAAACGAAGTCATTCAGATGCGAGACTGTATTGAAATAATTCAGACTCTTGTTTAGTCCCTTTTGAATATAAATTAAACCTCTGGGGAGTCTAATGCGCCGTGTTATCGATGCCTAGTGATGCACGCAAATAAAGAGTTTTCCTAACAGCCCGTATTAATGTCTTAATTATTACTGCTGAGACCTTACCAAACCAATTATCTGTCAGTGAGTTGTGATGCATCTGTCGTTTTGACTACCTAATTCCCCCCACGTGTAATGTACATTTACAGACATACGCGACTCAGAACTGATGTAAGGGTATTGAAATAACTATTTAACACTTCCCTAATGTAATTTAAAAGTTTAACATTTAGAACTTTTACGTTAAGTCATTCCAAATGAACTACTTGAAACTGGAATTTTTTTAGGAGAAGTTAAGTAAAAAGGATAAGTCAATCATAGGTGTTACTAATAAATTAATTTTCAAATTATTGTATGCCAATTTTTTACGACAGTGACGTAATAAAATTGCATATCAGTTTCAAAATTCTATACCAAAGAATCTTAATGTATTTTTATTTTAGTTCAGGTACATTTTTCTATATTGATTAAATATATTCTACACGCTTTATTGTTAATCTATGTATAAAGTAAAATACCCTTATGACGTCGTATACTATTCTAATGTCTGTTATCAATGACACACCCACACCAACACACACCAACACACACAAATACATCATTCCTATCCATTTTCCTCGGATAGCTAGTTTTTAACGTAGGAGTACGTTCCTCCATAACTGTCCTCCGGAAAGCAAAATTTCAGACGCTAAAACCGTCCGTCAGTACCTAGCGAGTTATAATTTTGGTAGCACGCCAAATCCAGTCTGCATCGCTTGGACAAGCGGTAAACAGTTAAACAGAAAAGTACCTAAATGCGTCAAAATATGACATACATATTGTTGACGTCATTGCTGACGATTGCCGTTCCTACCTCTTGTAAGTGGCAACGCCACCTATGTTTAAAGTTTAGTATAGTAATTGTCGTTCTTCGAGATTCGATCGTCGGTGAACTATGTTCACATTTCGCTTCGAGCGCCAATTCGACTGGTGCATTATTTCGTAATTAGTGTTTGTGTAAATAAATGATTTATTTTTTGAAATATACAGTCCATTTATTGATTTTTGTAGTTTGAATTTGTATTTCGCTCCAACACAAATTATATATGTACGTATATATATATATATATATATATATATATATATATTTATATATATATATATATATATATATATATATATATAACACACACACATATATATATATATATATACATATATACATAACACATACATACATATATACATACAAAAGAGGTAAGCAACGATAAGTAATCCTACGTTAATAACCCGCGGTAGTTTCGTTAGAAGAGACTACCTGAAATTTTTTTTACAACTTTCATTATATTAAAATATATTTATATAAGCATGCTTAAATATTATCTACAATTTTATAAAACTATTATTTACTAATTTAAAAGTGCTTAAATATTTCACACCATTTGCTCGTTGGTTATTGGCAGTTTCACTTCTTACTGCAGTATTTCAGATCAATAATGTTTTTCAGTAAAAATTTCATATCGAAAACTCGAATGTATCCACACACATGCTAAAGCGTTACATAAACTATTATGTGTATAAGATACACATGCATGTATTTTATATATGAGTATGTGCATTTTGTTACTTATGAATATCAAAATATTCATTTGTATCTTAGACACATAACAATGTATATAATGTATATGCGTCGATACGTGCTTTCGACAGGAAATTGCAGCAATATTAGATAAATTGGGGGAAAATTCTCAGAGAAAGAATAATTATTATTTCTTATACATGAATTGAAAGCAATCGATAGTTTTCATTAATAACACATAAATCGAAAAATATCAATATATTTAGTTAAAACCATTAATTACGAACAGAAAATCTTTAAAAATATCTTTCGCTAAATCCGCAGACAAATATAGTATTTAAATGGCAAAACCTTACCCAGGCGACGTTCCAAGCAACTTTACGCATTTCCCTTTCCAAACTGCTTTTATAATCCGTATTTTCCAACAGATTCATAACAATGTATATAATACATTGTATATACGTCAATACGCCAGGGCTTTCAATGGGAAATTTCAGCAATTTTAGGTAAATTGGGGCGAATTCGTACAGAATTATTAGACAAAGAATAATTTTTCTATCTTATATGTGTCCTTAAACCTTCCTTTAATAACATATAAATCGATAAAAAATATCAATATATTTAGCTAAAACCATCAATTACAAACAGAAAATCTTAAAAAATATCTTTCGCTAAATCCGCAGACAAAAATAGTATTTAAATAGCAAAACATTCCCCAGGCGACGTTCCATACAAATTTACACATTTCCCTTTGCAAACTGCATTTATAATCCCTATTTTCCAACAGTTTCATAACAATGTATATAATACTTTGCACATACGTCGATACGCCCGGTCTTTCGACGGGAAATTTCAGCAATTTTAGATAAATTGGGGAGAATTCGTAGAGAATTATTAGACAAAGATTAATTAATCTACCTTATACACGTCCACATGACCTTATAGCTTTCATTAATAACATATAAATCAATAAAAATATCAGTATATTTAGCTGAAATCATGTATCACGAACCGATCTTTGAAAAAAATCTTTCTCTAAATCCGCAGAGAAAAATTGTATTTAAAAAGCAAAACCTTCCCCAGGCGACGTCCAAAGCAAATTTAAGCATTTCTCTTCCCAAACTACATGTATAATCTCTATTTTTCCACAGACACATAGCGATGTATATAATACTTTGCACATACGTCGATACGCCCGGTCTTTTGACGGGAATTTTCGGCAATTTTAGATAAATTGGGGCAAATTCTTAGGCATTTCTTAGACGGAGAATAATCCTTCTATATTATACGTCTGCACATGACCTTAAAGCTTTCATTAATAACGTATTAATCTACAAAAAATATCAGTATATTTAGCTAAAGTAATCTGTTAAAAACAGAAAATCTTTGAAAAAAGTCATTATCTAAATCTGCAGACTAAAATAGTATTTAAAAAGCAAAACTTTTATATGACGACGTTCCAACAAATTCATGCATTTCCCTTCTTAAACTGCATGTATTAGCTATATTTCTACACAGACACATAACAATGTTTATAATACATTGCATAAACAAAAACAGTATTTAAAAATCAAGACAAAAAAGACAAATAAAAGAATAGCATTTAAAAAGGAAGACCTTCCCCAGACGATGTTCCGAAAAAAATTACGCATTTCCCTTTTTAAACTGCATGTATAATCTATATTTTTCCATAGACACATAACAATGTATATTATACTTTGCATAAACAAAAATGGTATTTAAAAATCAAGATGACAAAGACAAAAATAGTATTTAAAAAGCAAAACCTTCCCCAGATTATGTTCCAAGCAAATTTACGCATTTCCCTTCTTAAACTGCATGTATAATCTCTATTTTTCCACAGGCACATAACAATGTATATTATACTTTGCATAAACGAAAATGGTATTTAAAAATCAAGACAAAAAAGACAAATAAAAAAATAGTATTTAAAAAGGAAAACCTTCCCCAGACGATGTTCCAAAAAAATTTACGCATTTCCCTTTTTAAACTGCATGTATAATCTCTATCTTTCCACAGACACATAACAATGTATATTTTACTTTGCATAAACAAAAATGGTATTTAAAAATCAAGACAAAAAAGACAAATAAAAAAATAGCATTTAAAAAGGAAGACCTTCCCCAGACGATGTTCCGAAAAAATTTACGCATTTCCCTTT
The DNA here is from genome assembly GCA_907164885.2 of Dolomedes plantarius. Lineage (NCBI taxonomy): Eukaryota > Metazoa > Arthropoda > Arachnida > Araneae > Dolomedidae > Dolomedes > Dolomedes plantarius. The sequence continues at coordinate 197,013,177 of OU015491.1, read as the reverse complement.
TTAAACTGCATGTATAATCTATATCTTTCCACAGACACATAACAATGTATATTATACTTTGCATAAACAAAAATGGTATTTAAAAATCAAGACAAAAAAGACAAATAAAAAAATAGTATATAAAAAGGAAGACCTTCCCCAGACGATGTTCCGAAAAAATTTACGCATTTCCCTTTTTAAACTGCATGTATAATCTATATCTTTCCACAGACACATAACAATGTATATTATACTTTGCATAAACAAAAATGGTATTTAAAAATCAAGACAAAAAAGACAAATAAAAAAATAGTATTTAAAAAGGAAGACCTTCCCCAGACGATGTTCCGAAAAAATTTACGCATTTCCCTTTTTAAACTGCATGTATAATCTATATCTTTCCACAGACACATAACAATGTATATTATACTTTGCATAAACAAAAATGGAATTTAAAAATCAAGACGACAAAGACAAAAATAGTATTTAAAAAGAAAAACCTTCCCCAGACTATGTTCCAAGCAAATTTATGCATTTCCCTTCTTAAACTGCATGTATAATTTCTATTTTTCCACAGGCACATAACAATGTATATTATACTTTGCATAAACAAAAATGGTATTTAAAAATCAAGACAAAAAAGACAAATACAAAAATAGTATTTAAAAAGGAAAACCTTCCCCAGACGATGTTCCAAGCAAATTTACGCATTTCCCTTTTCTAAGTGCATTTATAATCCTATTTTCCCACAGACGCATAACAATGTATATAATACTTTGCATATACGCCGATACCCACGGGCTTTCAATGGGAGATTTCAGTAATTTTAGGAAGATTGGGACAAATTCTTAGAGAATGTTTAGACAAAGAACAATTATTCTATCTTATATGTGCCCAAATTATCTTAAATCTTTCATTAATAACATAAAAATCGATAAAAAAACATCAATATATTTAGCTAAAATCATCTATTACGAACAGAAAATCTTTGAAAAAAATCATTCTCTAAATCCTCAGATAAAAATAGCATTTAAAAAGCAAAACCTTCCCCAGGGGACGTTCCAAGCATATTTACGCATTTCCCTTTTCAAACTGCATGCATAATCTCTTATTTTTCCATCGAGGCCTCCACGCAGGACGTGTTACATCTGTCGCTGCGTGGCAATAAAACGAAGCGCAACTCATAAGAGAGACGCCATTCCGAAATAATTTAGACACCTGTTAAGTGCATTAGAATATAAATGAACTCTTTTGAAAGGCTAATGTACTTTGTAATTGCTGCTGAGAGACGCATTCAAATCAGGAGGGGCAATCCAAAGCGACCCTGAAGTCTTAATTAGGAGTGTTAAGTCTTCATAAAATGTTCGGAATTTTCGGCGGGAGAACTGAGAACGATGATCCAGTTTCATGCAATTCGAACTTTCCCGCGCACAACTAGGAGTTACATAAATAATAAAAACGAGAAGAAAACGTATTGTAATTTAAATAGCTTCGGAAATCCTTCATTTCATTCCATTTATGTTACATGAATGAAACGGAAATTATCAGGAATCAGCGCGTGATAATTAATTGAATCTATTTTATGTTAAAAGGAAATGTGTATCTTATAATATTACAAATAATGGACTTTCTCTCTCTCTCTCTCTCTCTCTCTCTCTCTCTCTCTATATATATATATATATATATATATATATATATATATATAGTGCTTTGTTTCTAAAAAAATAGTGGGTATACTGTGTTTCATGAATCAAAGGTGCGCAGTACCGGGTTTTTACACGTCACGTCAGAGATCAACTGCTGTAAGAAATTAACAGAATTTGCAGACTTGGTCGATTATCTGTAGAACTACTGTACCGATTTTAATGAAATTTGATATGTACATACATTGATACAATAGAAAACAAATAACCATTCAATAATTGTAATACACACGCATGATCGTGCGTAACACTCGTTGGAGTAGGAAGGTATGAAACAGCGGTTGCAAAATAAACAAAAAATGGGTTAATAGATGGGTTAATAGGGGGTATGGTCCCCTCTTGCAGATATGCAGGTCTCGCAGCGTGATTTCATACTTGAAATAAGGCAGTTTATAATTTTCTGTGGCAATTGGTCCCACTCGTTCAGCAACGCTGTTTTCATTCCCTGAATGGTTCTCGGAGGGGGGTTACGAGTTGCAATTGCCCTCCCCAGAGCGACCCAGACATGCTCTATAGCAGGGGTTCTCAACATTTCAGGCTCTGTGCCCCCCTTTGAATAATGATGTAAGATCACGCCTCGCCCACCACCACTACCATATATGGTCAATACAAGTAGTACAATCGTAATTTGAAACTGAAGCTGGTTATTAAATGAAAATATAGAATAGATAATTTCATACACAAAATTTAATATTACTACTCATATATTAATTTGGAACATATTATTATTAGAACATATGAAATCAAGGAATTAAATACAGATCAAATATATTTGAGGTAATCAAGGATCTAGGTGAGGTGGGAATGTAATACCAGTCACTTTCACAACATTGATAAGAGGGCTGGAACTGTTTGTCCTTGACAAGTTTTTGAATATTAGGTTTTAAGTGTGACAAAGCACACCCCAGGTCACTTTCAACTTCCAGCTTTGCTCGATATTTTGACTTTATGTATGCTAATACTGAAAATCCAGATTCACAGAGATATGTGGATGAAAACTGCACTAACAACCTCGAAGCTTCCAAAGCAACTTCTGGGTAAACAGGAAAATAGCGTAACCAAAAGTTTTCAACATTGATGTTTTCGAATTCCGCGTTTGCTTGAGAATCACATTTTAGGTCGATTGCCTGTTCCTGAATATGATCAGGAAGTATATCCACGTCGATTTTAAAAGGATCTCTTGTCAACTTAAACTCTCAGTTCTCTGAACTAATATCTGGATAATAGTCTGCAATTTTATTTTGCAATGCTACCAAGTGCCCTGATATAAGGTCCATCAGTTCATTTATATATTGCAATGTGGGTTTTTCTTTATCATCGAGGATGTCGTTCAGTCTTGGAAAGGATGAAATGTTTGGCTCTGAACTCTGACGACGGCGTTGCCAAAGAATTATATTTTCTGTAAAACTCTTAACTGCATCCTTAAGTCTTCAGAATGTTTTTCTGACATTGTAGCTACGACAATTATTCTGTGCGACAATTATAGTGTCCGTATGTCGAAAATACCTTACGGTTACATTGTGACTGCAAAATTGAGTACAGTAAATTACAGTTAGTTTTATTTATTATTTTTTTTAACTCACGCCTCCCTTGAAATTCTTCTACGCCTCCCCAGGGGGGCGCGCCCCCCAGGTTGAGAACCGCTGCTCTATAGGGTTAAGGCTTGGAGATCTGGCTGGCCAATCCATCCGGTGAATATCCTCACTCTCTAGAAATTCGTCGATCAGAAGAGCTCTATGTGGCCTCACGTTATCGTCCATGAAAATGAACTCCGGGCCAACTGCACCACTGAAAATTCGAACATAGGGCTCCAAGACCTCATCCCTATACCTCACACCAGTGAAAGTGCCTCTTTCAAAGACATGGGAAGGTGTGAGGCATTGCAACATGATGCCTGCCCAGACCATTAAACCTCCTCCGCCAATATGGTCGATTTCGCGGATATTGGAGGGTAGGTAGCGGGTCCCTGGTTCTCTCCATATGTACGTACGGCGAGAATCGGTGTTTAGGCTAAACCGGGACTCATCAGTGAAGAGAACGGTCGCCCATTGATCCATACTTCAATCTTTATGCTCTCTGCACCATGATAAACGGATTCTCCTGTTCTTAGAAGTGAGCGGGACGCAAACAGTAGGTCTTCTTGCAAACAACCCTTTCTCATTAAGTCTTCTGGAAACCCTTGTTCCTGTAGCTGCATAAAAGTCACCAGAGAGCTGAGAAGCTGAAGCACTCCTGTTACGCCTCGCTATAATCGACAAATGGCGATCTTATCTGGCCGGTGTGGCTCTTGGACGGCCTTTTCCAGACCTTCTCTTGATGGATTCGGTATCCTGGAACTGTTTCCATAAGTTACACACGACGCTGGGCGTTAAATTGAACTCTCTACAAATTTGGACTTGAGATTGGCCTGCTTCTAGCCTCCCCACAATTCGCCACCTCATTCCATCATCTAAACGTTGGTGGTTACTCATTTTTACTGTTACAATTTGAAATTAACTGATTGCTGCAAAATAGCACCAAGAAATTCGCCGAGGTGTGCTAGCGAACGAAATGTGTCTTAACTTACATGCGCTTATAAAGACTGTTTCTCTACTGGCTCCACATGCACACACGTGTACGCTTACGTATTTGATGTACAAGATTTGCATTTTTGTCTAGAAGCAGTGGTTTTACATTCAGTTCAGTTCTTTTCATGAAATTCGATAAAATATGCAAATGCTCTTTATTTATTTCACCAGTGTATATTAAGCAAAAATAAAATATATAAACTAAAGAAAATCAGATTAAAAAATCATGCAAATTACTCACATGCAAAAAACTTTTGTAGTCAATTTCAATAAATAAGAATAAATTGAAATTTAACAATCTAATTCAACCTATTTCAATTTAATATAAATATAATATATATTCATGTATTACGCTATATACATGTATAAATATGCTATGTATAAGTATATTAAGCAAAAATAAAATACACCCATGGACAAAAAAATTAGCGCACCAAGAAATAATTGCGGGATCGTAACGAAACTTGCAATGAAGGTACATGTCGGGGAGATATGCAAATGATTAGAAATGCAGCGTGATTGCGCATTACGTATAGCCGGTAGAGGGCGTTGAACATCGTACTCTGTGGAGTATAAAACAGGTAACCAAAGCTTGTTTGAGTGTGCTGAATCATTTACAAAGGAAGAGCTGAGATAGACATGCCATTACGCCGTGTTCGAAGACAATATAAGCAGTTGTCTCAGTTTGAGAGGGGGGGGGGGGGGAATTGTCGGGATGATGGAAGCCCGGTGGTCAGCTAGGCGAGTAGCTCGTCAATTAGGCCGCTCTGACTGTGTTGTGAGGAGGTGTTGGGACCAGTGGACCCGAGAGATGTCATGTACACGACGACCAGGCTCAGGACGCCCTCGACAGACCAGTCGTCGAGAAGACCGCCACATCGTAAGAAATGCACGCGTACAGCCAACTGCTTCATCGGCCGCCATCCAGGCACAGGTAGCACTTTCACTAGGGGCCTCTGTGTCTTCTCGAACCATACGAAGGCGCCTGGCTGAAGGACAGTTGGTATCGTGGCGCCCATTACGTGTGCTGCCCTTGACGCCCACCCATCGACGCCTCCGTTTGGAGTTTTGCCGCGCACGAGGAAACTGGACTGCAGCGGAATGGAACCAGGTCGTCTTTAGCGACGAATCCACATTCAATCTCGGCAATGATGACAATCGTGTTCGTGTGTGGAGAGCCCGTGGTGAACGCTTCAATCCTGCCTTTGCTGTACAGCGACACATCGCTCCCACAGCTGGTGTGATGGTATGGGGTGCCATTGCCTACAATACACGGTCACCCCTAGTATTGTTCCGTGACACCATGACAACCCAGCGGTATGTTCATGAAATCCTGCAACCACATGTGTTGCCACTCATGCAACGGTTCCCAGGAGCCATTTTTAACAAGACAATGCTCGGCCTCATACGGCAAGGGTGTCACAAGACTGTCTCCGCACTGTTACTACCCTTCCTTGGCCTGCCCGATCCCAAGATTTGTCTCCAATCGAGCATATCTGGGATCATTTGGGACGACGAGTCGCGCATCCCACGAGTTTGAACGAACTAGAGGCAAGGTTACAGCAAATATGCAACGAAATGTCTCAAGACATCATACAGAACTTGTATGACTCAATGCCCGATGTATCGCATCGTGCATTCGCGCTAGAGGGGGTCCAACGGAGTATTGACTCCTTCGTTCTTTTGCCTTTTTCTCTGAAATAAATTATCCCTTTTCTTTGATTTTCTTATCATTTACTTATATCAAAGTAGTCATTACGTATGTAAATTTTCGTTTCATTTTGACGACTCCTTCTTGGTGCGCTAATTTTTTTGTCCATGAGTGTATATAAACTAAAGAAAATCAGATAAAAAATCATACAAATTACTCACGTGCAAAAATGCTAAAATAAACAGAAATTAAAAACACTATCATTGTAATAGAATGCTTTACGAAAAATCGGTATGAACAAAACAATAATTTAAAGCAAATAAATATTCAATTAAACGCAATGAAAATGTTAAATACAGTTACTTAGCTTGAAATTTACGTCCAAATATAATCATTCAGACATTATGAAAATTTTGAAAAAAAAATAAAAATAAAAATAAAAGCTAACCGATATGTTACGTCATACCGTTGAAATAAGAAATCGAATTGAATACAAACCGTTATAAAAGTACTACACTGATGGCCACTGTAAATGCAACACCCTGAATGAAACATGCAAATAACATGAAATTTACAACATGCATTATCGGAGGTGAGATATGCAAATGATTAGAATTTCAGCGCAGGCGCACATCACGCGCGCCTGTGGCGCCACTTCAAAGCGCTATTTAAGGCTTGGAGATTTCGACGATTTCAAGTTCGGAAATTGTGTTTTTCTTGTGGTTTTTTCAAAAAAACGATCAATTATGCCTCGTCGAAAACAGCGATCATCTTTTGATCAAGTATCCGAGTTCGACAGAGGAAGGATAGTGGCCTACCGAGATTGTGGATTATCTTTCAGGGAAATCGGTAGTCGTGTTGGACGAAACCAAACAACTGTAATGCGGATATGTGATCGTTGGATGCCGGAGGGTACGACGGACCGGCGTGTTCGATCGCATCCACCTCAGCGCACCACTTCACGTGATGACAGGCAAATTGTGCGCATGGCTGTCACGGATCGCTCAGTCATATCACGAACCATAGCACAGCATATGCAGTCTGTAACGCATCATCCAGTGTCTGCGCGTACCATTCGACGCCGTTTACAGCAGAGTGGTCTGTCCGCAAGACGTTCATTGCTTTGTCTACCCTTGACGCAGATCCACAGACGTGTCCGCCGCCAATGGTGCGATGACAGAAGGATGTGGACGGCAGAATGGAATGAAATTGTCTTTACTGACGAGTTACGCTTCTGTCTGCAACACCACGATGGTCGCATTCGAGTCTGGAGACACCGTGAAGAGAGGATGCTGGACAGCTGCGTTATGCACCGCCACACTGCTCCTGCACCGGGTATTATGTTATGGGGCGGTATTGGATATCACTCTCGCACACCTCTAGTACGCATTGCCGGTACTTTAAACAGCCAGCGCTACATCATCTAGGTGTTGGAGCCAGTTGTCCTTCCTTACTTTCAGGGCTTGCCCACAGCCATATTTCAACAGGATAATGCGCGACTACACGTGGCACGCATTGCCCAACGGTTCTTCGTCAATCGCCAGATTGAATTGCTCCCCTGTCCGCCTCTCTCTCCGGATCTTTCGCCGATAGAAAACATGTGGTCCATGGTTGCTCTACGATTGACCCAGATTCCATCCCCAGCTGCCACAGCAGATCAACTTTGGCAACGTGTGGAAGCTGCTTGGTCTGCTGTACCCCAAGAACTCATCCAAAGTCTCTTTGAATCAATGCCGAGGCGTGTGGCAGCGGTGATCTCCAACAATGGCGGCTACTCTGGCTACTGATTTTGGCAGGAACCACACTTCACAGAAGTCTATAAATTTAATCATTTGATACTTGGTCTACATGTTATCTACAAAATAAATTTTGTGTCTTCTCTTGTGTTTCTTGGTGTTGCAATTTGGGTGGCCAGCAGTGTATTAAAAGTAAATATTAAACATAAATTAAAATACTATCATCGAATAGAATGCTTTACGAAAAATCATATGAAAGCCACATGTGAGTACATACATGTGAGCACATAAAAGCCACGTGTGTTGGCAATTTAGAAATATTCATTTTTACCGTGCAGACAGTTTTGAACGTATCACTACGCATGCGTCGAGTTTGCAACTTTCCGAAAATACTAAGTCTGACATTATTGTAATATCTGGTTAAAATATAAATATATATATTAAAATAATAATATAATAAAACACTGTTTAATTGAGAAGAAGATTCTCTGATTCAGTTTTTCTTAAATTAACGACGATGAACGAATCACGGTGAATAAATGACTCACTCGTGTTTACATTTTCAAGTTCTGAGTATATAAAATGAATACTTATATTACAGTCGTCTAAAAATCGAAATAAAGTTGATTTGTGTCGATATTACGTTGTTTTAATTAAAATTATTTGGGTTTGGATAGCAAATAATCTTTTTGATCTTTACTTTTAATTTGTTAAGCATAACTCATAAAACAAAATGGATACCATAAGCTGATATATTTATGAAGCGGTCGCTCCGGAAGCGTTACTTGACAGATCGTTACATAGAACACGGCAACTATTAGATTAATATAATGTGTGTATGTAATAACAACGCCCCACCAGTTATTAATTTTATTCCCTTAATTTTGTCTTTCCATGTATGTAATTTCTTCCGTTTCTGTCTGTGGCGCCTAGCTGTCCCTAAGGATATAACACCACAGATGATCACGTGGGCGAACGAATCTAACTTTCCATTAGTTTGGGAAAGTCGAGCTACGGCGTAACATAGAGTATTGGAGATAGGGTTAACAAGACCCTTATAAATTTTATAACCCTCAAATTATTATTTTAAATGCAAACTTAAAAAAGGCTACTAAAACAGATTAAAAATTTAATTATAAAAAATCTAAGAATAATTTTTCAAAAATATTTTTTAGTGCACCCCTACACTATAAGAAGAATCGCCATGAAAAATTTCAGCCCTTTAGATCCAGCGGTTTGGTGTGTGCGTTGTATGTCAGTCAGTCAGTCAGTCAGTTACAGAACTGTTTTATATGTATAGATTATTTCCATCGACTGGTCTGTTTGACTGGATTTGATCCCCTCACGCCACCTCTTGCCGTGACGATGTGCGTGTGTGTGTGTGTAACCTTAATGTTGTTTAACACAGAAATATTAAATCCTGATTTTCCTCTGTAACAGCTTGTTCCTTTTTTTTTAACCGTGAAAAGATTTTTTCTTATAGTCTGTAAATTAAATTTTGTTTTTATTTTATTTTAGTTCTTATCCTATGAAAATATTTTGCTAGGCCTGCAAGCTTTACTTTGTAATCAATAAACTCTCTCTGGAGTCATTTTTTTAAAAAAAGGTATTTTTTATAACTTTCTTTTGTTTTCATTTGTGTATAAAATAAAATACAAGAAAACAGAAACTCCCGTAGAGTGAAATACGATCATCCTGTTTCACTAAACATTTCAAAAATTTTCAAAGTCCATTATTTACAAAGCTTTCGCAAAATCGTTAAAAGGAACACATGGATTATTAATATCCACTGTAAAAAATGAGAATAGCAACTAGTTCTGAACTAATTAATATAGTTCTTTTCTTGGCTTGTTAGATAATTAAATGAATTAGCTCGTAGCTATTTGCCCTATTAATTTTTACTGTGTTAATAAGAAATTGTAAGTTCCTTTTACCCTTCAAAAAGTAAATAATTTTATATTTTAAGATGTATTACGGCAGTAGAATCCTGGAATTTCAAAGCTTTCCTCCTCTTGAAATCGTGCCTCAAACAGCGATAGTTAAGGCTGCTGTGTACTAACTCTATTGGATTCGCTCACCGATGATTTAAATTTTGATTTAAATTTTTTTTTCATTTCTTAAATTTCTCTTTGTTAACCTATGGAGAAAATGTGACTACTATTGACAGCTACGTAAATGCTGATAATCCAGTAAAAATGGTATTTTCAGGTAGTCTGAACATTTCTGCACCTTGCAACAGAATTCATTTCATAAATTTTGTCCATCAAAGGAATTTAGGAGCGTTGAAAACACACTAGACCAGATTTCTCCCCGAATAATTGAAATTTTGAAGTATTATATTCAAGATGTTCTGCCGACCACAGCATGAGCTTAAGCGGCATTTATATAAGATCATCCTCCGAGCAAAAAGCAACGACCTGTATCTTAAATTTAAATTCTTAATATCAAATCCCTTTTTTTTTGTTTTTAAATCTATTTCAGTGGCAAAAATTTTAATTCCTTAATTAATTTATTAATTTATTTATTAATTAGGTGCTAAAACATAAGAATTTCTTAAATTTCTCAAACCGTCAATTCTAATGAGAGCTTCAAAACTAATTTCTATTTTACCGTGTTCCAACTGGACTTATAAATTTGTCCTTATTATATGATTAAATTCGATTATACAAATTTTAACACACATTTTAACACAAGGAGTGCTCATTTAGCAAACCGTACAAAAAAATTAGTTACATTTATGTGGGCCAAATTAAACCACACCATTAAACAAAAAACTGTATACCCTAAACAATACATAATAATCAAAACATAACAATACAAAAACATCTATTACATAATAATACATAACATACACTACCTTTAGGCATAATATATAATACACAATATACATTATATTTGGACAGCACAATAACTTTACATAGAATTATTTTATTTTTACTTACACTAAAAATTAACACCTTACATTTCTGTACTATTGACATTGATGTATTATATGTATTTTTTTAACAAAATATGGCCCAAGGTTTCTATTTCTATTAAGGGTTACCCTTTTTTTTTCTAAGGCCGTCTGCACACGGCGCAACTCAAAAGAAACTGATAACTGACTCAAATCACAAACCCCGCAAATCTCTGATTTGCGGGACTCTGTGGCCCAGTAAAAGTGCCGTACCCCTGCTACTAAACTGTCTTAAAATAATTCTGGCTGCGAATACAGTGATATGACCATGCCCTGAAACACTCCATCCACGGCATGTTACATATACACCCTTAGACGAAAAAAACGACGTACCAAGGAGAGGTAATGCAAATTGGACACAAATTGATATGCATACAGGTTTCGACGGAATATACAAAATTTTAAAATTTGGCGGCCAATGTATGATCATGTGACGCTACAGCGCATCTTAACTGCGCGACTGGCAGGATATTAAAGAGGAGAAATTTCGATTCCAGGTCATAAATTCTTTGGGAATTTCATTCCATGTACTCAGGTAGACAGTAACTATGCCTCTCATACAGGTGCGCGAATAATATGCGCAGATGCCAGCAGTTGAGAGATGACGAGTAGTTGGGCTGTGTAGAAAATTGTATTGAGGGGGCGCTGCGACGCCCGTAGAGAGGGAGTAGTTTTCGCTCCTCAGTTCACTCCTCGCCCTCTTGAAAAAGGGTCATGTAATCCCCGTTGGAATCCCTATATGAGGAAGCATTTCTTTCTATATATGTTTTACATCTGTTCTGTTTCAATAAACCAAAAAGCCCAATATTCGTTGTCGTCCATTTGTAGTTGTTCGTCAAAAATTCGAGAGACTGAAAGAAGCCAGTTGGTTAAATCGACGAATCGCTCGACATTTGGATAGGAGGGATGCCATTATTAGACGATGTTGGCAGGATGTGTGAACCATGGCCGAACACAGCGTCAAAACGGAAGCAGTCGGCCCTGAGAAACCACAGAACGTGAAGACCGTGCAATCGTCAGAGCGGCACTCACAGCCCTAGATTCATCATTACCATCGATCGTACGTGCAACTGGTGCTTCAGTGACCGCAAGGACCATTCATAAGTGGCTCAGAGAAAGGGGTTTGAGCTCACGGCGCCCCTTGCGCCGACTACCATTGACCTCTGTACACCAGCAACCCCACTTGCAGTGGTGTCGGGCACATTCAACCTGGAATGTCAATGGCTGGAGTTGATTTGTCTACAGTGATGAGTCCCGCTTCGAATTGAGCCCCGATAACCAGTAAATACGTGCCTGGAGACGCCCCGGACAACAGTGGGATACAAATCTCACTGCCTTCCGCCATACCCGCCGACAACCAGAGTGATGGTTTGGGGTGCCATTTCATTTCATAGCAGGACCCCTTTGGTTGCCATCCGCGGCACCCTTACAGCAAAACGGTACGTCCACGATATTCTACCCCCGTTGTGTTGCCCTTCATATCACGTCATCCTGGGTTTACATTTCAGCAAGATAATGCCCGCCTGCACACGGTGAGTGTTTCTACTGCTTGTCTTCGTGCTTTCCCAACGCTACCTTGGATAGCAAGCCCGCCGGATCTCTCCCCGATTGAGCCCGTTTGGAACATTATAGGCCCTCCAACCAGCTTGGGATTTTGACGATCTAACGTGCCAATTGGTCAAAATTTACATGATATCCCGCAGGAGGACATCCACCACCTCTATCAATCAATGCCAAGTCCAATAACTGTTTGCCTAAGGGCCAGAGTTTCACCAACACATTATTGACTTTTTCACTTTGTAAAGCTCTTTCACTTGAATAAATCATCCAATTTTTCTCAAATTGTAATCATTTATTTTTCTGTACATGTACATCACACCTATCGATTTTCGTACTATTCGGATAATTCCTTCTTGGTGCGGTTTTTTTTGGTGTGTGTGTGTGTGTAAGTAAGTAAGTAAGTAAGTAAATAAGATTGTACATTTGCTCTCTCAACAAGTTGAACTCTAACGTGGTTAATAATTAGTATGTCTTAATTGTTTTCTTTCTTTTTTATCGAATAACATCCGAATTGTGTCGATGCTCAATCGCGGGGTATTTATTCAATTTTCATAACAGGTATTAATTTGCTATTAGCATTTTAATCATTATTAATTTTTATTGTATATATGTGCCTCATACGTAGGTAATACCGGAAGACTGAAAAATCCAAATTTATCCCGCATCCTGTAGAATTATTCATCACGACTGTTAACCATGTAGACAGCGATTATATCACATTGCCGGTATATCCAACAAAACGATGTGCGATATAACCCCCCACCAAATAAAACGTGTGCCGCAGAGAAATTTCAGCGTCAGCGAAGAAAACAATGCCAGCCCGAAACTTGGGACACGAATCGAAAGAATATCCTTCAAACTTCCTTTGATCTCGGAAAAATATCTATTGTCTCTTTTTCAGGTAACACCACTCAAAAGTTTTAGACAGTTATCTGCTCTATCAATTTTATCTCTGAATCCTTTCCTATCGCTTTTTATCCCCTTTTGTGCGACAGTTTTATTTTTGCAGGGAGGTTTTGACATTTTTCGGGAGGTTCATTCGGTGTCTATTTGATAAGAAATTCTTCAAATTATTGGAGAAAAAAATAACCCTCTTCTATCTGATTCTCGCAAGTGTTGGGGGAGACTTTACCGTAATTTTCACCTTCTACTTTATTGTTATGACGTATTGAATCTTCTAGATCAAACATTCATGGCTGAGATCTTTTGAGCCACTTTTAAAATGGGTTTAAACGTTTTCGGGGACTTACTCAATTTAAAATAGTGTAAATTGTAGTAATATTTTTTTCCGTTTCATGTATTCTAGTAAAATAAGATTTAAAATAGGTTTAAAACGTTTTCATAACTACATTTTATTGACTGCAGTTTATTGTAAGGTATGCTAATTTATCTCGTTTTACATATTGCTTAGCTAAAATACGTGATACGGGATAACTTTTGAAATAAGTTAAATAAGTTTTCAGAAGCTATAATATTCTAAAGAGTGCAATTTATTGCAAACTGTACTCATTTATCGAGCTTCACGTAAACCAGTAGAAATTTTTAAAAAATGTTTAAATCGTTCTCAGAAGTTAACTCAATTATAGAGAAAGCAATATATTTCAAACTGTAATAATTTATCTCGTACCACGTATTCTGGTAAAATAACTTTTAAAATAGACTTAATACGATTTCAAACGCTAATTCTATTTTGTAATAAATTGTAGTGTTAATATTTTGTAATAAATTGTAGTTATAATATTTTGTAAAATTGTAGTTATAATATTTTGTAAAATTCTAGTTATAATATTTTGTAAAACTGTAAAATTAATATTTTGTAATTGTAGTAATATTTTCCCGTTTTATGTATTCTAGTTAAATAACTTTTAAAATAGGTTTAAAACGTTTTCATAACTACATTCTATTGACTGCAGTTTATTGCAAGGTTTACTAATTTATCTCGTTTTATGTATTCCTTAGCTTGAATACGTGATACGGGATATCTTTTGAAATAAGTTTAATAAGTTTTCGGAAGCTATAATATTCTAAAGAGTGCAATTTATTGCAAACTGTACGTATTTATCGAGCTTCACGTAAACCAGTAGAATTTTTTAAAAATATGTTTAAATCGTTTTCAAAAACTAACTGAATTACAGAGAAAGCAATATATTGCAAACTGTAATAATTTATCCCGTACCACGTATTCTAGTAAAATAACTTTTTAAATAGACGTAATACGTTTTCAAAGGCTAACTCTATTTTAATGAATGCAATTGATACTTTGCAAATTGAGCTAATGAATCCCCTTTCACGTATTCCAGTAAAATTGCTTTTATGATAGGCTCAAAATGGTTTCTGGAGCTAACTCTACTTTAATGCAATCAAGATATTTCAAACTGTAATATTTTTGCTGTTTCACTTATTCCAGTAAAAGAACTTTCAAAATAGGTTGAAAACATTTTTAGAAGCAAACTTTATTTTAATCATTGCAATCAATATATAGCAAACTGCACAAATTTATCTCGTCTCATGTTTTTCAGTAAAATAACATTTAAGATTGACTAAACGTTTTCAGTAGCTAACCATGTTTCAATCAATAGAACCAATATATTGCAAACTGTAATAATTTTTCCCTTTTCACTTATACTTGTAAAATAACTTTTATGACAGGCTCAAAATGTTTTCAGAAAGTAACTATGTTTCCATGAATGGAACCATTATATTCAAAACTGTAATATTTTTTCACGTTTCACGTATTCCAGTAAAATAGCTTTTAAGATAGACTCAAAAACATTTTCAGAAGCTAACTTCATTTTAATGAATGCAATCAATATATTGCAAACTGTAATAATTTTTCCCATTTCCAGTATTCTAGTAAAACTAGAAGGTAACCCGTCATTTTGACGTCATAATACTAATAATGACGTCATAATGGAAAAAGTATATGAAAGTTAAAAAATATCCCGAATTATCTAACAATATTGCATTTAATCCACACCTTGTAAAAGCAAACCCTTTCATTATTTTTTATTTATTTAGTTTTTCATGCGATTGGAGTAGTAGACTGCCATCCAATTTTTTACAGCTCACTACGCGATATGAATACTTGAGCTACTTGATTCATTCACATTCAAGTTTGTTTACTTTCAGAATTCATCACAAGAATAAACAGATTTTTAAAAACTGTTAAATATACAGCTAAAAACATCCAATTTTTTTTTGTTCTGAATGTTTTATAGAAAAATAGGCTGAACAAACGTGATTTGATGGAGAAGATATTAGCTTTTTAGGTAAGAAAAAATTCTGATCCACATATGAAATTGAAATTAAGCCTAACCGGCTGTTTGTTTACTCAGGGCTTCAATTGAAAGATGGGTACAGCCCGGAAGTGTTATACAGAGACAACAGCTATTATATATATAATAACTTTTATGACAGACTTAAAACGTTTTCAGGATCTAACTCTGTTTTAATGAATACAACCAACATATTGTAATTTGTAATAATTTATCCCATTTCCCGTATTCCAGTAAAAAAGACTTCAAAATCGGTTTAAAAAGTTTTAAGAGGCTACCTCAATTTCAAAGATTCCACTATAATACAAAATCTACTTTTATGTACAATGCATATACGCAACAAAAGAAACTATAATTTCCGCTAGAATTTTATAACTTGACATAATATAATTTCCCTGGCTAATAGCACGTTCAGAAATCTGTAAATTAAGCATAAATGAATTCCAGCAATAATTAAAACTTATTGTCGCGCTAAACTTATCTCAGTTCTTTTTTTCTTCTCAATATTCCCCCAATTCTCTCCCCTAAGCCAGTTATTTCTTTCTCCCGATAACCTTCTGCGGCAGATTTCCTTTTATTTAAGAATGTTCTCCCATGAATACATTACCTATATATTTTCTTCTATATATATGCAGATGAATCTGATAAAATATTTATATAACTGTCTTTATATTTATGAACATATTCAGAACTTGTAACATTATCTCTCGCAGTGTTCGACATTCTGCTTTTATGTAAATGATAAATACTAGTTAGAAAGTCGAAATTAATTAAGTAATTAACGGAATGTACTAATAAGATGCTATCTTTCAAACGAAATATTTGAAAAAAGTTTATGAGATTATCTACATATATAAAACAGTTCCGTAACTGATTCACTGACTGACTCACTGACATACAACGCACAGACCAAACCACTGGACCTAATGGGCTGAAATTTTGCATGGCTATTCTTCTTATGGTGTAGGGGTGCACTAAGAAAGATTTTTGAAAAATTCTTCTTAGATTTTTTAAATTAAATTTCTAAGCTGTTTTTGTAAGTTTCCTTTAAGTTTGCATTTAAAATAATAATTTGAGGGTTATAAAATTTATATCACGAGAAAGATCATAAAATTCCTTTAAAATGAATTCTTATTCAAACTTTTACCTCGATTTTCTGAATTTTGGTGAATTTTTAAAGATTAATTGTTAGAATTTAATTTATTAAATGCTGATCACGTGATTTCTTTTTCTGGTACTTCAAATAAATTTATCGTCACGTGCATAACAACTAAATAGAAAAAAATATATTTTTTTTTCTTTCTAATGCAGCAGACGATTGGATATTATCAAAAAAATATCCCATACGATTTTTTCCTAAATTATAGATATATATATATTTTTTACATAAATTGTATACATTAATCGTCACATTTATTATAAATATATATATTTATTTTTTTGGCATTAATTGCATATATTGACCGTTGTATTTAATTTGAATGTACTCCGTAGCGAAGCGCGGATTTTCAGCTACTATATATATATATATATATATATATATATATATATATATATATATATATATATATATATATATATATATATATATATGTATGTATATATATATATATATATATATATATATATATATGTGTATATATATATATATGTATATATATATATATATATATATATATATATATATATATATATATATATATATATTGAAACATCTTAATGGCGGACAGTAATGATTCCGAAAAAAATGGCCGCTTTATGGCGGGGAGGTGTAAAAAAGTGGTTTCTTCCTAGCATTCTCTCTATGGAGTGGTGAATCGATTCTGAACAATATATACTGCTAGCCACCCAAATTGCAACACCAAGAAAGACAAGAGATATCACAACAAAATTTATTTTGTAGATAACATGTTGACCAAGTATCAAATGATTAAATTTATAGACTTCTGTGAAGTGTGGTTCCTGCCAAAATCAGTAGCCAGAGTAGCCGCCATTGTTGGAGATCACCGCTGCCACACGCCTCAGCATTGATTCAAAGAGACTTTGGATGAGTTCTTGGGGTACAGCAGACCAAGTAGCTTCCACACGTTGCCAAAGTTGATCTGCTGTGGCAGCTGGGGATGGAATCTGGGTCAATCGTAGAGCAACCATTGACCACATGTTTTCTATCGGCGAAAGATCCGGAGAGCGAGGCGGCCAGGGAAGCAATTCAATATGGCGATTGACGAAGAACCGTTGGACAATGCGTGCCACGTGTGGTCGCGCATTATCCTGTTGAAATATGGCTGTGGGCAAGCCCTGAAGGTAAGGAAGGACAACTGGCTCCAACACCTCGGAGATATAGCGCTGGCTGTTTAAAGTACCGGCAATGCGTACTAGAGGTGTGCGAGAGTGATATCCAATACCGCCCCATACCATAATAGCCGGTGCAGGACCAGTGTGGCGGTGCATAACGCAGCTGTTCAGCATCCTCTATTCACGATGTCTCCAGACTCGAATGCGACCATCGTCGTGTTGCAGACAGAAGCGGGACTCGTCAGTAAAGACAATTTCATTCCATTCTGCCGTCCACATCCTTCTGTCATCGCACCATTGGCGGCGGAGACGTCTGTGGTTCTGCGTCAAGGGTAGACAAAGCAATGGACGTCTTGCGGACAGACCACTCTGCTGTAAACGGCGTCGAATGGTACGCGCAGACACTGCATGATGCGTTACAGACTGCATGTGCTGTGCTATGGTTCGTGATGTGACTGAGCGATCCGTCACTGCCATGCTCACAATTTGCCTGTCATCACGTGAAGTGGTGCGCTGAGGTGGATGCGATCGAACACGCCGGTCCGTCGTACCCTCATGCATCCAACGATTACATATCCGCATTGCAGTTGTTTGGTTTCGTCCAACACGACTACCTATTTCCCTGAAAGATAATCCACAATATCGGTAGGCCACTATCCTTCCTCTGTCGAACTCGGATACTTGATCAAAAGATGATCGCTGTTTTCGACGAGGCATAATTGACCGTTTTTTTGAAAAAACCACAAGAAAAACACAATTGCCGAACTTGAAATCGTCGAAATCTCCAAGCCTTAAATAGCGCTTTGAAGTGGCGCCACAGGCGCGCGTGATGTGCGTCTGCGCTGAAATTCTAATCATTTGCATACGTCACCTCCGCTAATGCATGTTGTAAATTTCATGTTATTTGCATGTTTTCTTCAGGGTGTTGCATTTACAGTGGCCAGCAGTGTATGTCCGTTTAGAGGTATGGCCGTCGAATAGTGGTGACCTGATAGAGAAATTTCTCTGTGTATATATATATATATATATATATATATATATATATATATACATGCTTACATACATGCTTACATACATGCATGCATGCATACACACCACACACACACACAGATGTCTTATCGAACATTCATGCACATTATTTGCCCACAAAAGTTTACATTAAAATGGGATTTCAATAGTCTATCTCTATAACTTAACTAGCTACAAAAGTAATTGGTTAAAACGGGGCATTATATACATTCGCTTATGTTCCCAATGTGAAGTTATGGCATATTTTCTTCTCAATGTTTTTCTAATGACGGATTACCAAATGCATATTTTTGAAATCTGTTATCTGAATTTGTAAATAGATCTTTTAATTCAATGCTTGGGGATTACCAAAGAGTGAGTTTTTAAGGTAAATAAATTTTTAAACTTTATTTAAACAACCTTAATTAATTTTGTTGTAATATTCACTAATAATTCAATGCGTGGTAAAAAATGTGAGAATTTTTTCTAAAAAATCACGGGCGTTTTATTTAAACTTCTACCTTGGCATAAAACATGCATAATAATTACAAAATTAAAATAATTTTTTATATACCATGTGTTTAAATTTTCTGTTGAATCGTATAAACTTGACAATTCTATGTATTAATAAATACTTTTTTTTAAAACTTTTTTTGAAGAATTATCCCATCAACTTGAATGAAAATGATCAAATGCGTAATAAAGAAGTATCAAATTCGTAATCAATCCTTTATCTTGAGAATTGGAAGTTAACTTGAGTTTAACTTTTCATTCCCGTCCCGGCCGATAGATGGCTGCACCAATCTACAAAACAAGATAAACTGAAAATGAATTCAATCCTGCTTAAAAATGGCTAAAAGTATTAAAATAATGCATTGTCATCGTGTTCTGAGCTATTCTAAAAGTTTCAAATGTCTAGCTAGTCGTGACGTTAGTTAAAAATCGATTGCAAGATTTGTACTGAACAAACACACAAACAAGAAAGCGAGTTAATAAAAACATGGTAAAAAATAGGCATTCAATAATCTATGATCTGAAAAATTCCTCACAGCTTAACATCGGGATTGAAGATTTTTGACATCAATTGATACGTTATTTAACTATGACCTTGTTCACGTTGCTTCCAGAGCGGAGCTGAGAGTCAGCGATGGAATTTTTAACCCATCAGAAATTTCAATGCAGTAACCATGTAATTTATCAAACGAATTACAGGTAACGTTAACATTCTAGGCTCCAACGGACGAACACTACGCCGGACCAACTTATGGTGTCTACTGATAACTAGAAATCCTCCCGAAGTGTTATCTTCTCGCGCCACCCTATCCCTACCATTTCTTTACCAGCTACCTTCAAATATTTGGGAGTTTTTTTCTGCGTCACCCTGAACATTTAGTTTGATGAAAAATAAACAACGCCCATTGTTGACAAATCAACATTTAGCCTAATTGATACGAACTGCAACAAATCAAAATATGCCAGATTTGGACAATTTGGCAAAACAAAAACAAAAAATTAAAAATATTATTATTAAGTTATTAAAACTATTTACGAATCTCGAAATATTAATTACTCTAACAACTGGAAGAGGATATGCAGAGTGTCCCATAATGATTGGGACGAACTTTAAGGGGAGGTAGGACATGTCAAAACGATTCAAAACTGCATAGCAACCCATGGTCGCAAACGTCATGGGGAAGTGGTATCAGAGGTACAAAAAATTAAAAATATTATTAAGTTATTAAAACTATTTACGAATCTCGAAATATTAATTACTCTAACAACTGGAAAAGTATATGCAGTGTGTCCCATAATGATAGGGACGAACTTTAAGGGGAGGTAGGACATGTCAAAATGATTCAAAATTGCATAGCAACCCATGGTCGCAAACGTCATGGGGAAGTTGTATCAGAGGTACAAGAAATGTGGGAATACAAGACAGAGATTATCAGAATTATTTATTGCTCCTAAATATTACAAGTGCTGTGCTAGATGACACCATTTCAAAAGGTTACAAAAGATGCTCAAAGTTTCCCCCATTACAAGAGGTCAAGAGTTATATCGACGGACCATGTATTGGCGGACGCGTTCAAAAACACATGGATTTGCTTGGACCTGGTTGCCTGGCCCCCAAGCTCTCCAGATTTAAGCAGCCTGGATTTCTTTCTTTGGGGTGCACTTAAAGGGGCTGTGTATGAAACACATGTCGAGTCTGAAATGGATCTGGCTGCAAGAATCGTTTGCGCTGCTACAGATATCCAAGCAAATCCAGGTGTATTCGAACGTGTCCGCCAATCCATGGTCCGTCACTGTACCGTTTCCATCTCTTGTATTGTTTGAAACTTTGGGCATGTTTTGTATCCTTTTGAAATGGTATCATATACCACAGCACATGTAATATTTATGAGCAATAAATATTTCTGATAATCTCTGTCTTGTATTCCTTCATTTCTTGTACCTTTGATACCACTTCTCCCCTGACGTTTGCGACCATGGGTTGTTATGCATTTTTGATTCCCTTTGGCATGCCCTATCTCCCCTGAAAATTTGTCCAAAACATTATAGGACACCCTGTATTTAATAAAAACATTAAAAAAAACAACGCTTAGAATATTTTTCATATCAATTATAACTTTTTCTATTTTGGGTCTTCTATTAATTTGCTTAATTTTCTCTCATTTTCTTCTATAGAAACGTGTGAAAACGGTACATTCAGTACACATCTTCATTTTGAATAATTTAATAAAAAAAGCATCATGATTTGAATTTGTTTAAAATGATAATTAAAAATTGGAGCTAGCTTAAAATGATTAAAAGTTCTAAAGCGAATATTAAAAAAATTGTTAATTTTTCCAACACCTTTTGTGCACACTATTTGACTATGAGTTTTTAATTTGTTTGACATGACATTTAAGCTAGTATTCTTAAAATCAGTTATCTCCTTTCAGTCTATCGGAAACAAAATTTTATTCCTTGAACAAGCCGCAGTTGTTTTAAGGACAAATTTTATAAATATCTAATATCTGTAGGTACTGAATCCATTAAATTCACACAATTTATTATATAATAGTTTAAGAGAAATTTATACAAACATTCTGGACATGCATTTAAAGCCTTGATCAATGTTTAATACATGCATTAACATTTGACAAACAAGTCTAGACAAATATGTACCAAAGTCTCATAGGCGTAGAAACTACATCCTTGTTATTGAAGTTTTTTCCCCCGTGCTTAAAAGTCAATAGTTCAACTTTCTTCGATATAGACGCCAAAGCTTTTTTTCATTCTATTTAATATATAGTAGAAAATTTTTTATAAGTATTTTATCATAATAAATTATGAATCGTTTTAGTATGTCGGGTATGTGTACAGATAAACTGCAAAATATAGAAAAATCACCTATATTTGGGATGTAATTGATGAACCTAGAAATATGGTTGTAGGTCTTAAATGCAAAAAATATGCTATAAACTGATGTTGCATTTGTTATGCCAAAAATACAGGGTCATCGAAAAAGTTTGGACACATTTCGAAAGCTCATAATTCTAAAATAAATTGAGCAAACGCAATAATATTCTTTTCAAACAACTTGGCAAGTGTCCAAGTTTTCTAAATGTGACTGGTTGGCAACCGTGACATTGAACGTTGCGCAGAAGCGATGCCAGGAAAAGGTCTTCGTTCAGCTTTCTGTCAGTGCGATGGCTACCGTTCAGGAGAAGGGTCAAGCGGTCGTTGTTTGCGATAAACACGACAGTAATATAGCTGAACTGTTTTAACAGATTTGTCATCCGCTAACCAACACACACATTGAGCTTTCTCCTGAATGGTCGCCATTGTACTGATGGAAAGCCGAACGAAGACCTCTTCCACATCGCATCGCTTCTGCGCAACGTTCAATGTCACGGTTGCGTACCAGTTACATTTAGAAATCTTGAACACTTAACAAGTTGTTTGAAAAGAATATTATTGCGTTTTCTCAATTTATATTAGAATTATGAGCTTTCGAAATGTGTCCAATCTTTTTTGATGACCCTGTATTGTACTATTATGTTGGTTTTTCACAAAAACTGTTACACTTTACCCTAACTGCTACCCTTTTGATCCTAAACTGAATTTACATATATCTGTGTTTGCTGAGAAAAGGGTGTTAAGTCCGAAATGGGTTAAAATGAGTTATCAAACCAGGCATGTTTGAAAAATCAAGGGATACTGCAGGGTACAGAAAGCTGAGTCCAATTCCACTCCTAAATATTTTTATTCATCATGTAATATTTTGGATATGTGAAACAGAACACAAACATGTCAGTGTTAAAGGGGTTTTGTCCCAATCAAGGACTTAACACTCAAAATAAAACAAATATAAAATTAGAAAAAATTACTTTAAAAATTTTTAAATTAAACTTAAAAAACTGACTTCACAAAAACCGTTTTTTTATCCTGTTTTCCTCAAAACTACGATTTTGAACTTGCCACTCTTTACACTGCAAACACAGATATTTTGTTACTGCATTACTAATGGTTGATCACCGTATCACTGATGTTTTATTTTTTATTTTTTATTTTACAACTCCTTATTATTTTGCGGAACTTTCCTATTTTGAAATAAACAATCAAAAGAAGATGAAGAATTAAATAATTATAATTGTAAATTATTATTATTTTCATGTGTACTATATCACTCTAAAACACTGAGCTTTTCTTTGATTCAATAAAGAAAAAAAAATGGTGCCTAATAGCATCATATTTTCACTAATTTTGCATACTTGAAATGAGTTTATAAGAACACGATTCGTAAACCTCAGGCCATGTATTACAAAATTATAGATATTTTGCATAGTATCTCGAATTATATTCACCAGTTCTCAAATTATATTCAGTTCAAATCATTATTACAATAGTTGAATTTATTGGAAATTTCACTGCTGCCATCTATCGGCCAAATAATAGTGTAATGCGTGCAATGTCAAATGGGAAAAAAAGAAAATCGTCATATCCATGGCTGTTTCTAGGATGTGATGTACGATGATGATTATAATTTACTCTGGCTTAGTAACTTTTCATTGTTATTTTATAAAACCCGATAGCCATCGAGCCCCTTATGCATCATTCTGAATCTAGTAGTAAATCAAAGCATTTTTACACAGTGGATACACAAATAATTTACGAAAATACTGACACTTTGAAATTGTAAAAATCGCATTTTTTTCATCATTTTTATTAATCCCAAATATTTTAGTCTGATAACGTTCTTTTATATCACAAAAACTTTTTAGACACTATCTGGTCAAAATAAAAGCGTCAAATGCAATGAATAACAGACGCAAGACAAAAAAGACCTCAGGGAACAATTATTCTAAAATACCGCACACTCGAATAAAATTAAAATCAATGGGTTATCCTACATCTAGCTTTTAAACCATTAATACCTCTTGTAAAGTCTAGTAGAGTTAAAATATGCTGTATTTATATCTGCGTAATGCCCAATGATGTCACATTGACTCGAGAATCAACATCATAACACCGCTAAATGGTCAAATATGATTATCAATATGGACATGAAACTCAAGTGACGTCATGCATACGGCTTGACGGGCCCGAGTTTGCTTTTTTTTTTTTAAACAGCAAAAAAAAAATGTAAAAAGACAAGAAAAAAAATTCTATGCTGTAGATTCTGGTTGACTTTATTTTTACAGAGAAATATTTGGAGACCTTTAACGACGATCTGTTTTTGTTGTAACCAAGGCTTTAACAGAACCAAAGCCAGAGTGTTGCCAATATAGGAAACTTTATATAATAACGAAAATTTTCACGATCTTTTTGCAGTAAAACAAAAAATTGTAAAATTGTAGGATTTGTAATTTATTTTTAAAAAAATCCAAAAATTAAAAAAAAAATCTTTCATTTTATAATTTTATTTTATCCCCCAGGATTAATAATTTTTTTATAATTCCTGGGGGCAAATTGTTCTGGAAAATAAAGACAGAAAGTCGTTCGCTTTTTATGGAAACGATTTCGATACTTAAGTTTTATGTATAAATACTGTATTTTTTTGCGGCGATTTGCTTTTATCTGATAGCCATGGTTCTTGACAATAGCTCTATTTCGAATTTTCCATGAAAGTAAACTCTTTCTTATTACTGTCAAGTCAATTTTACCCCATTCCTCTTGGACCGTTTTCTAGAGTCCATTCAGTGTTCTTGGATACGAATATTTCTCCTCGGAGAACACATTTACGTAACCTTCGAGCCATTTTTCAATTTTAGGAGCCATTTTCAAAATAAATCTTTCATTTTACATTCCAATCAAAACAAAACAGTAGCAGACGATTTTTCTGAAGTTGCCAGATTTTTATCTCAAAATACAAACGCCAAAAATAGATTACAAATTCGTTTCCATAAAGTGCGAACGATCTTCTGTATATGTTTGGCTCGTGTGTTGTTCTAATGTGTCTATTAACTGTAAATGCTGATATTTCCTCGTAAACAAACAGCTTCTGTTGATAGCCAAAGCGTTCAGTGAGAGCAGCCAATACAGTAAAATTTATATAATAACGAAAGTTTAAACGATCTTTTTGTAGTGAGTAATATGATGGCTTTATACCAATCTAATCTATATATATATATATAAAACAGTTCTCTAACTGACTGACTCACTGACTGACATACAACGCACAAACCAAACCGCTGGACCCAAAGGGCTGAAATTTTGCATGGCGATTCTTCTTAGATTTTTTTAAATAAAATTTTTAAGCTGTTTTTGTAACTCTTTTTATGTTTGCATTTAAAATAATAATTTGAGGGTTATAAAATTTACATCACGAGAAATATCATAAAAATTCTTTTGCAATGAGATCTTGTTCGAATTTTAACTCCATTTTCTGATTTTTGGGAATTTTTAAAGATTGATTTTTAGAATTTAATTCATTAAATGCTGATCACGTGATTTCTTTTTCATGTACTTTGCATAAATTTATCTTCACATGCATAGCAACGAAATAGACAAAAAATATTTTTTTTTCTTGCTAATGCGGCAGACGATTGGACATTATCCAAAAAAATATTAAAATACAGTAACAGATATGTTCCTAAAACTGTACTATATTAAAAGGTACTATATTCTTTAGTATGTCCTATTACATTTAATTTGAATATTTTCTTCTACATTATTTTGTCTATAAAAATATCCCTTACGAATTTTTTATTAATATTTTTTTTTACATCAATTGTATACATTGATCGTCGTATTTATTATAAATATATAAATATATATATATTTTTTTGCATTAATTGCATACATTGACCGTTGTATTTAATTTGAATGTACTCGGTAGCGAAGTGCGGGTTTTCAGCTAGTCTATATATATATATATATATATATATATATATATATATATATATATATATATATATATATATAACAGTTCCGTAACTGACTCACTGACTGACAGACAGACAGACAGACAACGCACAGACCAAACCGCTGGACCTAAAGGGCTGAAATTTTGCATGCCGAGTCTTCTTATAGTGTAGTTTGAGGGTTATATAAGACATTAAAATTATACTAACATGTATAATTTTCAAACAACTTTGTATTACATGCATTATAGTAAGTCTCAGGGAGTGTGTTTAAGCTATGATATTCATTATTATTATCTATATATATAGAACAGTTTCGTAACTGACTGACTCACTGAGCGACATACAACGCACAGATCAAAATGCTGGACCTAAAGTGTTGAAATTTTGCATGGCGATTCATCTTATAGTATAGGGGTGCACTAAGAAAGATTTTTGAAAAATCTTCTTCGATTTTTAAAAACTAAATTTTTAAGCTGTTTTAGTAACTTTTTTAAGTTTGCATTTAAAATAATAATTTTAGGGTTATAAAATTTATATCACGAGAAAGATCATAAAAATTCCTTTAAAATGAAATCTTTTTCGAATCCTTACCTCCATTTTCTGATTTTTGGTGAATTTTTAAAGATTCATTTTTAGAATTGAATTTATTAAATGCTGATCACTTGATTTCTTTTTCCGGTACTTTAAATTAGTTTATCTTTAGATACATAAAAACGAAATAGACCATAAAATAAATTTTTTCTTGCTAATGTGGCAGACCATTGGACATTATCCAAAAAAATATTTAAATACAGTAAAAGAAATGTTCCTCAAACTGTACTATATTAATTGTACTACATTCTTTAGTATGTTCTATTAGATTTAATTTGAATATTTTCTTCTACATTATTTTGTCTATAAAAATATCCGTTACGATTTTTTTTAGAAATATATATATTTTTTTTTCATCAAATGCATACAATTTTTTTTTTCAATGCCAAGGCACTTGCTGCGTAGACATTCGCCTATCAATTGTATACATTGATCCTTGTATTTAATTTGAATGTACTCCGTAGCGAAGTACGGATTTTCAGCTAGTGTGCCTATAAACCATAAACGCTGATTTTCCCTAATGCCATCTTTCAAAGATAATTTCTATTAATAAAGTAATAAATCATTTAGTTGTACAATTGTGAAGTATTCTGTAACCTTCATTTATAAGATATAATAATATGCAGAGCCCAAAGAAGAATATTTTATGACAGGATCCGGGAAATTAAGAACGACCTTCATTCACCACGGAATATTCGGTTCTGCACTCGCAAATGCGAAGATATACCCCACGCTGAACACGTCGATGCCGCACTACAACAGCGCCAGTGATAAATGAATCCCTTGCTGAAAGTCTCGTTCATATGTTTATCTCAAATAACATTATGTAATTAGTGCGAGGACATCTATATACCTTTGTGTATTGTGATTAACTCTGTGTAAAAGAGATAGCGTGGGTATTTTAATTAAGAGGGAAAGTGGCACATGGCACAGGGGGAAAAAGCACGAATTCGCGTGTGCCCTTGTATGAGGTTTTGTGTCAGTCAAGAAGCATGCGAACGTAAAATCGCGAAATACAATCATTCCTAGTGATTTAAAAAAATCATTTGAAACTGTTTTAATATGTGTTATAGGATACGCTCCATTTTAAAAAGAAAAAGGAGGAATTAATTCAGAAAAAAAAATTTCAGGTAATTTCTTCTAATGAAACTACCGCGGGTTATTAACGTAGGATTACTTGTCGTTGCTTATTTCTTTTTTATGTATATATGTATCTATATAGAGGGTAATTTTTTTAAACTGACGGTACTCAGAGCCATCTGTAGGGTGATCTATCAGCCGGAATTCCACCAAAATTGATAGAGGGACTAAGGACGACATGGGAAAGAGTTTCCATGAAAAAAAGAATTAGTTCCAAAAGTCGCTGAAAAGGGAAGATATGGTGTTCTTGTTCTCGGCGCACTCGAGAATTTGCATAATAGGCAAGTAAAACATCAAAATACAAATTCACGACTATGTTGTCGACAGCAGCGCCAGTATTTCGGGCTATAAAGTGCGGAATCTGTCGCGCCTTCGCTTCACAGAAGAAAGGGTCATCAGCCGCTTTTTTCCATTTACATGGCCACCTCGCTCGCCGGACCTAATCCATGTGGCATTTTTCTGTGGGGTTATTTAAAGTCTAAGGTGTATCTTGGTATAATATCGAACTTGGCGGCCCTAAAGGACAACATATCGCGGACTTTGATGAGCATTCCTGGTAACATGTTACGCTCGGCCGTTGAGAGCGTAGTATTCAGAATGCAACGGACGCAGCTGGACGTGGTAGCGCGTCGCGAGCAGAGATAATGAAACTTGGCACGGACTGCATAGAATTTCAAGTAATGTTAACTAATAAAGCTCTTAGATGTAATTAATAGTATGTATTTACCACAGGCCAACGTTCATTGACTGCTAATTAGGGTATTATTTAGGGAAAAAATTAAGCGGGAAATATGTGTCAATAAGACGCATGTCATATATATATATATATATATATATATATACATACTGGGTGAACCAAAAGTTTGTAGAAACTTTAAAAATTCATAAAAAGGTGGAAATTATGATAAAGCTGTGCAGTTCGCAAGAAAGGGCTCAGAAGGAAGTGAGATTTTTTTTGCAACAAAATAAAAATTTAAGAAAGTCACTGATAGAGCCACTGCTCCAGCTTTGCGAGCACTGCTACTCCCCGTGGACGATTCCGTCGCCATATTATTCATACCGGTTTCCACCGCAGTAATGCGGCCCTCCGCCAACGACGGTCTTCCATTTCGTGGCTGATCTACCAAATCATCGTGTATTATGGTCTTTTATTGCAAGACTGATTTGCATAATTCTTTTGAATCTCTCGCATGTCAGTGTCATCTACCCATGACTTCTTTTAACTTTTTAACTTTTAAAAAACTTTTTAACTTTTTAACTTTTAAAAAACTTTTTAACTTTTTTTGACTGCTAAGAAATTTCGACTTCCTTGTGAGCTCTTTCTTGCAAACCGCACTTCTTTATCACGATTTCTTCCTTTTTTATGAATTTGTAAAGTTTTTATGAACTTTTGGCTCACCAATTATATAAGCAGAGCTATTGATTTTGTCTGATGTATCATAAACTAAACATGATTCAAATATTCAGTTTTAATATTTTAGTGCAAAATTTCCAGTTGTTTGACTTTATTTTATAAACATAATAATCTTTACATGAATGTATATTTGAGGAGGGGGGAGATTACTGTGGTAAAACGTGAAGTGAGCTTAATTTTCAGCAATTAATAGCGAAAATTTTAATGCCTTTCCAATCTAGTTTCAGTGCTATATTTTATCTCTATATATAAAACAGTTCCGTAACTGACTGAATGACTGATTGACTAACTGACATACAACGCACCAGCCGAAACCGCTGGACCTAAAGGGATGAAATTTTGCATGGCGATTCTTCTTATAGTCTAGGGGTGCACTAAGAAAGATTTTTTAAAAATTCTTCTTAGACTTTTTTAAATAAAATTTTTAAGCTGTTTTAGTAACTTTTATTTAAGTTTGCATTTGAAATAATAATTTGAGGGTTATGAAATTTATATCCTGAGAAAGATCATAAAAATTTCTTTAAAATGAAATCTTTTTCGAATCTTTAGCTCTATCTTCCGATTTTTTGATGAATTTTTAATGATTAATTTTTAGAATTTAATTTATTTAATGCTGATCACGTGATTTCTTTTTCTGGAACTTTTAATAAATTGCTCGTCACGTGCGAAATAGACAAAAAAAAAATTTTTTTCTTGCTAATGCGGCAGACGATTGGACATTATTTAAAAAATATTAAAATACAGTATAAGATATGTTCCTCAAACTGTACTTTATTAACTGTACTTCTATATTCTTTAGTATGTCTTATTAGATTTAATTTGAATATTTTTTTCTACATTATTTTGTCTATAAAAATATCCCTTACGATTCTTTTATAAATGTATATATAATTTTTTACATCAATTGCATACATTGATCGTCGTGTATATATATATATATATATATATATATATATATATATATATATATATATATATATATATATATATATATATATATTGTTTGGCATTCATTGCATTTATTGACCGTTGTATTAAATTTGAATGTACTCCGTAGCGAAGTGCGGGATTTCAGCTAGTATTTACATAATATCGGATACACTGTTTATATTCGGCCTCTATCAAAATTCACTAAACTAACGTGATCCAGCTACCGCAGGGTATAATTACATGCTGACCCATAGATGTATACATGTCTACATATGATCCCTGCTTTAAATCTGCGAAGTGTATTATTTCATTCGATTTAGATCTTTTGTCCTGTTGCATAATCTGGAATCTTATCAAACTTAAATTTCAGTCGCTAATTTCGAAATTCAAGGCTAATTATCCCCCAGCTGGCAAATCCATTTATGACCTTATCTTGGAGAGCAGTCCATAATTAGGCAGAAGCTTACTGCAAAGCTCCGTGAGTCTTGAATCACTTTGTTTGCGAAGGGATAAAGGAGAAAGCCTGCGATAACCATCAGCAGCTAGAGACCCATGCACGATACAGTTTTGCGGTCTCGGGAATAGAATTAAGTTTTCTTGCCAAAATATTATAAAACATATAAGGTTTAGGAAAAAATATTTACCACTGAAAAAAAAGGGCTAATTGAACGTAATATTCTGAAATGTACTATTCTGAGTTAAATTTACAAGCATATTTTCCTTTATAAAATATTAGCATTATTGCCCGGCGTTGCCCGGGTAGATATAGATATAAAATTGTTCATGCATTCCATCAAAAAAATACTGGGCTGCACCCCCCGCTCTTCATGTTCATCTGGTCAGACAGAATGCGCTTAGCGCGTTTCTACTTAAATGATATACAAACAATAAGAAAGAAATAAACTTTGAGGCTGCGGACCTTCTTCTGATTACACGTCTGATTTGATTGAGAATTAATAACACAGTGTTGCGTGATTCGCACGTTTGGATTGAATAAGATTACTGTTTAATTATATTTGTTAGATACTGTTTAATTAGTTTTAATTAGATTTGTTTGATCCACTGTTTAATTAGAAATAAGTTTTTTAATTTCCATTTTCCTTTATTTTTTTTAGTTTTTCCCTGAAAAACGCAGTTTTTCTACATCACCCAGGAGGTAAAGTGCAAGATGCGTTATTCCCTTTATTCAATCAAAGTAAGGCGGGATTCCGCATGAAACCTAGGCTCAAAGTTTCTTTCTTTCTTATTGTTTGTATATCATTTCAGTAGAAACGCACTAAGCGCATTCTGTCTGGCCAGATGAACATGAAGAGCGAGGGTTGCAGCCCAGTATTTTTTTGATAGAATGCATGAAAAATTTTATATCTATATATCTACCTGGGAAATCATTCTTTAAAAATAATTTTATAAATTTTTTTATGCCTTAATATAACTAATGGACTAATAGTTCCGAATGAAAGTTATGTGTCGTTATGTTTCTCTGTTTAAAGAGCTTTTTCTCCCACTGCTTAAAAAACCCCAAAACTCTAAAAGATTTTTCTTATATGATTTCCCGGAATAAGCAATTCAAATACATATAGTATCTTAACTCTTTTTCGCGAACTTAGGGGGAAAAAACTGTAGAACTCTTAAACTTCTTCCCATTTTATAATCTTCAAACAATTAATATATTTAGATGAACACAAGGCTTCCAAAAACTGGCCATAGGACAAACTTAATATTTATTTATTTTTTCTTCCTTTTTTTCCAAATTTTATTAAGTTATATTAGTTTGAACGCCATTGTCTAAAATTGTCTAATGCAGCGGGTCTCAACCTTTTTAGACCCACAACTCCACTAAACGTAAGAAAATTAAAATAAACACTTCACCCTCCCCCCCTCGTCAACCCCAGACCAACTCTCAAACCACCACCTGATCACCCCTCAGAAAAACCCTCTTTTCCCCCGCGTATCGAATTTGACGGGTTGTGGTGAAGGGGCTGTATCCACATTTAAGAGGTTCACTTAGGGGCACAAAATCATTAAAAAGTTAATTTAAAAAACTAATTGAGCCCTAAATTTCGTTTTTGCTGCGTTAAGTTTCTCGGGTCCTAAACATTAACTGTGCCGAATTTGGTCCCGGTGGGTGAAACAGTCTATGATTCTATAGCGGACAAACAAACAGACGAGCTCTTTTATATATATATATATATATATATATATATATATAGATAGATACACAGTAGCGTTTGAGTTCGATGCAATTGCAGTGATGAAAAATAAATATTTTATGGTTTTAAAAGAAAAATTAAATGTGAATATATTCGTATCAAATTAATAAATATGAAAAATCATGTTAATTTATCAATATTAATTTATCAATAGTAAATTTCTATGAAGTTTCTTCGCATTGCACCTTAAATATCTAAGTTGTATTTCGTAGAACGGAAAAGTAAAAAAAAATAATAATAAAAATAATTAACATTACTTAATGGGTAAATCAGAAGATCTGGTTGCCGCATTTTGACAACGATGCAATGAACTGTTGGAACGTTACGTATCGTCATAGTTCGAAATTGTAACCAGTAACAGAGCACACTGACCACGTGATACGTAAAACTTATCACAGGTCATAAACTTTAGTTTATGACCTGTAAATATTACAAACTTTAGTTTGAATTATGAGTAAAGAATATAATTCAGGATTTATTCTGAAATATTTATGCCATTTAAATTTCCCAAGAATGGCTCTATATTCTGCATATACACTTCATTTTTTTGTCCGCTATGTTGCCGTTATCGTTGTTTTTTAGTGTGATTTTGGCGAATTTTGAAAATTTCACCAAGTTACACCGCGGGTTATTCACTTCTTTACATTTGCCATATTAATACATACAGTCATTAAAATCATTTAAAGCGCCATAATAAAATGGTTCAAAAGAACGGTATATATAGATTGTGTTCTTTTCTAATCAATGCAACAGCCAAGGGAAAATGCTTGATGATTCGAAGAGAAATATAATTAAACATCACATTTTAAATATAATATACATCGTTCCTATGAAATAATTTTATATTAATGATTAAAAAATGAGAAAAAAAATCAATATCTTTTCCCCTCTGCAATAAAAGCATTTTCTTAAAGTGCTTCATAAAGGATGTTCCTGTTGCGCATTACAGTGTTTTAATAACATAAATAGCTCCCTTAAAAATACCCAAAAATATCTATTCATTTGCTTGCAGACCATGATGCTGGCAAAAGTGTGTGCCTTTCAGTTCTTGCGTGCTTCATTCAGAATATTCTACTTTCCTAGTCACATGTATTCTCGAAAAGAAATGTACAGCACAACAGTAGTGTAACACGCTGCGTTTGAAAGAAGTTTAACTTACGCCATTTTCACAAACTTCTTAGGATCCACAAGAAAGTCAAACATCCGTTGTGACACGCAATGTTGAACTTTGGGCTTCTCAAAGAACTTCCGGTTAATGAGGTTTTATTCTATACCTTTTTATGGTATGTTTCGTAAAGAAATATTACTATAATGCGTAAGAATTATTTTTATCTTTTTCAATTTGCAGATATTTATCTGACAAGTGCCATATATAATATTCAATAAATGACACTGTCAATGCTTTTCGCAGTAATTTGTAGATTTGTCAATTTTTAATTCGAAAGGATACTGATGAATTCTACATTTTTTTTTATGATAAATTAATTCGTTTGTATCTCTTGGAAAGAGGTTGCGGTTTGTTAGAAGGATATTGTTAGGGCCTGTTCACATAGGAGTCCGTTGCGTAGCGTTAAAGAAAAGATGACGTTGAGACGAAAATAAACCAATCATAGACGTTAAAAATTTCAACGCTAGTCGTTTGGAGGTTTGTCATTGGTTATATATATTTCAATACTTTAACGCTCCGCAACGGACTCCTATGTGAACAGGCCCTTACACTTCGTTCGACTATATTTGTGAATGACGACTGCCAATAACATTGACATAAGTTTAATTCCTTTACACAAACATTACAAACAGTAGCTTAGGACCACAGAATTGTTCTATTAAAAGACCTCAGATTCTACAGAAAATACACCGGGCCGATATCCAACTGAAAAATAAAAGAATGACCACATTTAGAGCCGAGCTGGGCATGCCTGTATATCATTGGCGGCTTTCTCGATTGTTCTAGAAATGGAGAATTCCAGCAACTGATAAACAAGTCATGTAATTGAAATCTGATTGCCTCAAAGGCTTGGCGTGTTGCCGGGTTTACGAGAATGAGAGCTTTAAGCACTGGTTCATGGTCCTTCGTTTCATGTTGCGGACTATCGCAAGTTCAAATGCATGCGCGATACAACAGAGTGTTTCAAAAAGAATCACCCAATTTGAAATGAGTATATTATGAAAAATATTGAACCTAGAAACTTAAAATTAATTTTATATTACATGGCTAGTCAAAGTTTTTTCACAAACCAAATTAAAGGTGCTCAATATGCCAACCTTTGGATGCATGACATATGTCTATACGGTAGGCAAATTCGTTCCAAACTTTTGTGAGCATGCCAGCATACACTGCTTCTACGGCTGTTATGCGTACACAGACAACCGGTGGCTTTGAATTGTTTATACCCCGCCTAATGCTCTCAGAGGTAGGAACTTCAAACTGCCAGGGTTTTCTCGACGAAAATCAGTTGTTATGAACAGTTGTTACGGATTCGCACTTCCCAAAGAGTAGAACACAAAATGATTTCTGTTGTGTAGTCGCCATCTTTACAAACACTTGAAGTGGCGGGAGAAGGAAGTGCGTTAACGCTACTTGTCGGCAATTGCGTGAAACTCAAGATTTCCCTCTTTCTGTCTATACATTATTCAATCTACGGATTAAAAGATGAATAGTTATGATTTTTTTAAATCGGATGATTCTTTTAGAAACACCCTGTACATTAAACAAACATACACCTGGTTGTATAAACATCGTATACTGATTTGCCCATGACATTTACTTCACTTGTATCCGTCTATTGCCGTGAATCTGCTGGCAATATAATCAGTAAAACAAAACACAGTAAACGTTGGATTTGGTAGTATAAATTCCATTGACATATTTGCTAATTAACCACGTAAGAGCGTACAATTCAGGGTTATGCGAAATTGGGAAATTCCATCTCAGTTTATGCGTAAAAAAATACGAGGCAATAAAAATTAAAATCGAAAATGGCAAATCACGATGTTTGGCGAGGTGCGCGATGAAAGATAAAATCCTTGATGCGCGAGCGCACATTTTGCGGGAAGCCTCGCTAATGGAAAAGTACCGATTAATTAATATTTTATTAAATACTTACCGTGCAATAATTACCCCCGTGATTTGCTCTGTTTTGGAATTTCTTTGATATTACGAATGGCATTGAAAATTGCGAAATTTTAAAGGAAAATTTAACCTAAATTATATTCCTTTTGCATCAGAAAAATTATCGGAAAATTTAGTTGAAACTCAAAATTTTCTAGGTATTCCTTTTCAATTTTTATTTATTACTGACGTACAAATATTAGCTTTTTGAAAATATGTATCAGACCTTCGATAGCGATAGTAGGAAATATTTCGATACTTTCCCATTATACCAATCTGTCGCCAACCTCGCGGCGAACTGAGACTCTTGGCGAGTAAAATTGATATTTATTAAGCCGAAATTAGAAATAGAGTTTGCGATAGTTAAAGTGGTGTAGTTTTCAAAATATATGTGATGTGAAAAGTCAGTATTATCTTTTTTATTCTTATTTATTTATTTTTCTACTGTAAAATAGAAATGTAGTTCTCAGAAGTAGACACGAGGTGTGGAAAGTGAGTATTTTTCTGTATTCCGTTTATTTTTTAAATTGGCGACTTTATTGTATTATATTTGGCGACAGGTTGGTATAAAGGGGAAAGTATTGATATTTCTTTATAGTAATTATAATGGAGGTAATGTTTCTTACTAACATACCCTTCGAGGTACAGATGTGTTTCACGCACCTTTTTCAATTTGGCGATTTTTTTATTTTTAGCGATTTTTTTGTTTGGTCTGGCAGCCATGCGATTTGGCGTGATGTTTGTTTTTTGTTGCAACCCTGAATAGGTGTTGTGGTATTGTGTAGTGTGTTTGGAAGTTTAATATACCGGTGTTCGATATTTTTGTTGGCGTTTCATAGTAGCGGTTTAGGATTTCTGTAATGTTTTTGGAAGTTTAATGTCTTCGTTTTTTGATATATCTGCGTATGTTTTAAATAGATGTTGCGGATATGTGTAATGTTTTTGGAAGTTTAATGTCTTCGTTTTTTGATATATTTGCGTGTTTTAAAGTAGCGGTTGAGCATTTCTGTTTAGGTCTTGAATTTTAATACAGCCGTTTTTAGATATATTCGTGTATGTTTTAAAGTAGCTGTTGTGGTTTTGTGACATGTTTTTGAAAGTTTATTATTGCCATTGGTAAGTTTGTTTTGAATTTATTTTTATATTTGAGTTGTTATTGATATTTTGTGTATATTTGTTATTTTAAGTGTAAAATGTCCGCGTAGGCCTGTTTTGGGGACAAGTTGGCGACAAAATTTTTTTGACGAGTATTTGGCGTCAAAAAAATTTTGTCGCCAAGGGAGGTGCGTGTAATACATCTGTTCCTTCTTCGAAGACTGCACAGTCAGCACTGGGACCTAATCTTATCTAAAAGTCTATTCCAGGGCAACGTGTTGTTGGTTACTGTCTTCCAGCTTTAACTTTGGATCTTTTTCAAAATAATCACCTCATTTTAAGCGCCACTTCTTCAACGAGTACTGTTGTTGTGGCTTGGACATATTCTCTTCAGAATTCATTCAAAATTTATTCGTATTACATGATCAATTCCCTTTATGGCTCATTCCCAATACACGGTGCCGCAGCTTGGCGATAAGTTTTTTAGATTTTTTAGATTTTTGCCAATTTGGCGATGAACGCCAAATGTGGTTTGTGTTTGTTAAATGCTTTTAAGGTAACCATTTATTGCTTTCGATTTCAATAAGATGGCGATATTTTTTTGGCGATGTTTTTTAGATTTTTGCCAAGTTGACGATAAAATGCCAAATGTGGTTTGTGTTGTTAAATACTTTTAAGTTAAAGCTTCCGATAGTATAGTTCCGTTTAGTATAGCTTCTGATTTGAATAATTAGCAGCCAATCAGAGCTTGTGATTTACTTTTAAACGAGGGTTATCTGGATTTTATATAACGCGCCTGTTTCAAAAAATTAAACCGTTCTTTTCGGGATTGCAGTTCCAGCGTTCGGATGTACATTTATTTGCGAGGTATGGCTTCTTTTACGAATGGGAGGGTTGATTTGGATTTTTTTCGGGATTTACAAAATGCGGGTAAGAGAACTATTATAGATTATTGTATTTATGTTGAGTTAATAGCTAATATTTATTATTGTCTTAATTGTAATTTGCAAATGACTATAACTGAGAGGAAAGATCTGAACATTGCGTTAAAAGATCCATTAGATGTGGTTCCCGGTTCGAAGCGAGTAAATTAGATTTAATTATGGTTTTAAAATTAACTTATTTATGGGTAAAAAAACACCGTGTTCTTGGATTACAGACGAATTGGGTGTATCGAAAAACACCGAAAAATCAACAAAACGTAAAAGAAGCTATACCGAAAGTGAATAACCGGTAAGTGGTTTTTTTTTTTATTTTAACATGAAATAATATAAATCACAACATGCAGAACTTTCATTTTTTTGCTTGCTGATATATTTAACCAAGATGTATTTTATATTTGTTGAAATGAATTATTTGCAATATACTGACTTTTTTAGCGGGGGGTTGGGGGGGCGGCAGCCCCCCCACACATAACAAATTTCTCATCATTTTTTGTATTTGTGTATTTTTGTGCTTTTTCTGTGGTTGTATAGTTTAAAAAATGCGTAATTTGGGGACTTTTCGGACTTTCCCGTTCCAAAAACACGCGTTCTGCTTGGGCGACAAAAATTTAAAAAAATAAAATCGACTATTTAAATGAATTATTTGCAATATACTGACTTTTTTTTTTAGCGGGGGGTTGGGGGGGGGCGGCAGCCCCCCCAAACACAATAAATTTCTCATTATTTATCAGCTTTCATTTTTTGTATTTGTGTGTTTTTGTGCTTTATTGTGGTCGTACAGTTTAAAAAATGCATATTTTTGGGACTTTTCGGACTTTCCCGTTCCAAAAATACGCGTTCGGCTTGGGCGACAAACAATTTAAAAAAATAAAATCGACTGCCCTTATTTAACTTCATTTTTTCATTTTCTGTATAAATTTTCAATGAAAGTTCTGCATGTTGTCATTTATATTATTTCACTGCATTGGAACCGCCATCTTGGTTCCGTCTCCCATCGCCAAATTGGCGACGGGAGACGGAACCAAGATGGCGGTTCCAATGCAGTGAAATACAAGGGGCACCGTATATTGGGAATTAACCAATTTTATTTATTTCATTTTAAGGCTTTGAATAGTAAATGAATAATTCAAATAATATAATTTGTGAGAAGCCAAATTGGCGTTCTTTGGTTCTCCATTGACTTTATCTTTTGCTTTTAAGTAAACTTAACGAAAAAGATTCATTTTTGGACGAATTTGACGGCTTAATAGAC
Source organism: Dolomedes plantarius (assembly GCA_907164885.2). Lineage (NCBI taxonomy): Eukaryota > Metazoa > Arthropoda > Arachnida > Araneae > Dolomedidae > Dolomedes > Dolomedes plantarius. The sequence goes on along the minus strand of OU015491.1, from coordinate 196,974,404 downwards.
TAAATTCAATCCATTCAACAAGATTTAAGCACTCTTTCGTACATTTCGTTATTTTATTGACACCATGAAAATAGCACCACATTGAATATATTAGCATTCCAAAGTAAAGTGTTTGGAAATGACGCCAAAATAGCTGCGTTAGTGGGACTTGAGTCATATTTGTCATAATATGAAAACTTTTTCATTTTCTATAGTTCGAGAAAGTCAATAATCTTATAATTTTTCCTTTTGTATAACTATCAAATATTACTCGGAAATCTAGATTTTTTATACAGAAAAAGGAACAACTTCCTTATACGCGTACTTTCCCGCCAAGCCAAATTTTTACGCCTACCGTATCCATATAGCTGGCATATGGATTATCCGGTGATCATTTGTTAATGTAAAATCGACGTTTATTATTGAAAATCGTCGTTCCTCTAGTGAAATAAAAGCTTGAGAAAATACTTTTTATTTAGTTATGGTCTCAGATACATCTCGGAAATGCTGTACGCCAACCTTGGTGCTGTTTTTGTTTACACCAGCCCTTTGCAAGTCAAAATGTCTAAATATCATCATATCATGGTCAGGGGATCTAAATAGCATCGTATCATGATCATAACATAATCTATGATGAGGGGAGAAGAACAAGTCGCGCCGCGAGGATTGGCGCGAAATCATCTTGGTGAGAAAGTGCGCTTATACCGAATCTTAGCCCAGAAAAATATTTATTTACCTCAGTGGACCTGAGTGTAGGTAAGGAAGGTATTGAAAACAGAAGGATGTAGCAATACAGGCACCGATTGGGTACTGCAAAGACATCTTCTTATGCCACATAAACGCGTTAGTTTCTTTTATTTTCACTTTAAGCAAAGCCTCTTTTCTATAAATCTGTGAAAAGATCTAATTACATCACCGGTAAATGCGAAGAAGTGGGTACCACTTAGCGAATTTTTCAAAATTCGCTAAAATAACACTAAAAGACGATTGTAACGGCAACATAGCGGACAACAAAATTACGTACATATACAGAATATTCTCCTCGGAATTCTTTCAAAATTTATTCGTATTACATGACCAACTAATTTTATTTATCAGCCAGTTTTAGGCAATTTAAATTGCATAAATATTTCAGGGTAAATCCTAAATGATATTTTTTCCTCATAATTGAAACTAAAGAACATGATATTGTAATGCAAACAATAAAATGAAAACAAGACCTAAAAATAAACGCTCATCAGTCGAGGGAAAATTTTTGGCTGACAATAATAAACACTTGGCGTCTATGTCACTGTAGAAAAATCGGTTAAATACAAACCTGTCATCCATTTATAAGATTTACTAGAGAACATATAAGATAACAATAAGTTTGACGCATTTATCACTTACGCTAAAAGGGATACCTAGCAGTAGTAGTTCTTATCCTATGTCATTAGATAAATCCATGCATATGCCTACTTCTTTACATAAGCCTGACTGAATAATTCTAATAGAGCCTAATATTACTGTGATTTTGGCGAATTTTGAAAACTTAGCGAAACCAAGCCAAGAGATACCCACGTTTTTATAAATTCAGGAGCTTCAGGAAGAGAAGTGGTAACTACAGTCCATGGGCCGGGCCCTCCAGTATAGGATGATATAGCAATGCGTAAAACTTCAGTGATCAATAAAAAACGAAAGTAGGAAGGAAAAACAGAAAGTGGGGAAAGCAAAAAGTTTCGATAGTACAAGTAAAGCTAAAACATGGGGGGAAAAGAGACTGGATGAACAAAGAACAGGACAAACTATTAAAAGTTACGAGCAAGAATGGCACAGGGCCGTTTCTTGTTAGCTGGGTCAGCAGGATCATAATCGACAAGATTTTTAATAAAATCATTTGGTAAATCTTTATGGAAGTTAATACTTTTTTATATTAACCAAACGTTCCAATTTATTTGAATCTAAGCAATGCCTCCTTCCCGTAAATTAGCGAAAAGATTTAGTTATAGTACCATTCAGAATAAATCTCCACCATCTTAATTTTACTTAATTGAGATTCCATACCGTTAGTTTGATTTAATTTATATATATTTTGTTGAAAATAACAATATAAGATAATATCATGCAGTAGATAAACTAAGAGAAAATTAAAAAAACTAAAGCTAATTTTGTCGAGATTTCTCTTTTTTAGAGCTATTTTGTTATTTGTTTTTTCCCTTGAGTCTTAAGTTTAACCAAACTCAAAAAAATGGTGCGTCTTCTTTACTGTTGTTTTATTTTAGTTATATATTTAATTTAATTTTTTTTATAACATCTTTATTTTTTTTCGTTTTTAATGTCTTGTAAAATAACGCCATCTTGTATTTGGCAATATTCCAAGCAAAAAAAGTCTTTAAAAACTAAAATGATTCTCTGTTATATAACTTGCGTTATAGATATTTCTCTAGGAATATTACTCAAAGATGGAAACAAAGATGATTTTATCATTCACAGTTTAATTCATGTATTATTCTCTCATTATTAATATGATTAAAACATATTCATATTACTTCCGAGTCATTAATCACACTTAGTCATTAATTACAGCATTAATTATAGCACCACAGAGTTTTTTTTTGTGTTTTGTGATTTTAACACTCAGAGTGTCCTTATAGCTATATATCAAGTTTTTGAACGAATCACGGTCCTAATAATTTTGTTTTTCATGTTGATATTAAATTTTCAATCTCAGTAGTTTTTAAATATTTACGCAAAACTCTTTTATACTATTAATTTTAGTACCTTTTAAACCTGTCAGTTTACTTTTCCGCATAACACAGACTGACGCCAATGTTACGCGAAAATTCGCCAATTAAAGAAATTTAAGGAATAAAAGAAAATAAACGCTTTTCATACCACATTTTCACGTTTACATACTACATTTCAATGTATAAAATAAATAAATTTAATAAATCTGTAAATGACCGGTACATCTTTAGTTTACACCCGGTCGCCAAATTAGCGGTTTTCGTCGCCAAGTCGAACAATTCGGCTTAAGCCCATAATCTGGCAACCTTGATTTTTTTATATTACAGCAGAGGGGGGGGGGGTCCCCCCAAGAAGATTAATATTAACTTTTCTCGCTACTTTAGTCGCCATCTTGGAAAAGTTGAACTCTGCCAAAGATGGAGATTTGGCGATGAAATGAAAAACAAAATTCGCCAAACCCCGGACATATACCAAAGCTGTTCCAAATTATCTTTAAATTTCCTTTTCACGCACATTTCCGTCCACTTCTTACATACATTTAAATAGAACTGTTTTGTAAGAGCATTGTTTGTTGGTGCGGTTATTAAGTAGATGTTCCAATATCCAACCCCAGACTTTGCAAGCATATAAGAACGGCTTTTCCTCGCCAACGGATTGGCGTCAGATCGGTATAATGAGAAAATACCCATTTTAGCATAAAAACTTAGTGGCTCAATTTTACTTTTGGGTTCTACAAGGTAACAAAAGTGAACGTAAATATGATTATTCCTTCATTAAACATTCCTTCATGTTATAGTTACCCTTTAATATATATATATATATATATATATTTTCTTTTATGAAGGAAAAGATGATTTTGGCATGCTGTTTGCTACTATCCCTTACGGTGGTTGCTATTCAATTAGCAGTTAAATGCAGATGGAACACCAAAACGAGGTTTGACCATCCTTATGTTGCTTTTCACATATTCTTTAAGCACACGTAACGTCAGAAAAACATATCAATATCATTAAGAATTCCCATTTTTGAGGTAGTAAAGTAAGCTTGAGTCGAGAATAAACTTGAAGCTGGCTCGTAGAGTTTAAAGAAAAATTCTCTTCAGTGAAAATTCTCTTCGGCAGCCAGTCATGGTTCCGAAAAAAAATGGCAGTTTTGATTGGTGGCCGTTGAAAAGAGGATTTTTTTCATAACATTGACTCTTTGGTTTGTTGGTTGGTTGGTTGGGGTTTAATGGCGCCAAACGCCGGGACATAAAACGCCAAACACAAGACTAGATCCGATGAAGAATATATATTAAAGCGCCAGGATCGAACCAACAATGGAAATTACAGACTTAAAACCTACACTTTTCGATAATAAAAACACGTGCAAAAGTGAAAAAATTGATTTATAAGGGTGATATAAATATATATGATATATATAAAGTGATGATACATAAAGGTGATAAAAACGATGATATAAAAATGTAATAAAAACAATATAAAAATTGATAAAAAGATTCAATGACAGGAACAGTGACATACAAGTAGGTAAAAAGGAATAACTAAAGCACAGACTGTGAATTAAAACCAGTATAAAACAAAAAGGCAGACGGAGACGGGTCATCTCTTCAGTGATCAGATTTAAGGCTCTATGGAGTCTTAAATCTGTTCTGAACAAAATATGGTCGTTTTGTTCAGAACAGATTAAACTTTGTGTTTACGTTTCGAAATCTTACTTCATGTACAGGAGTTCCTCAATGGCATCACTGGAATACTGGCATCAATACTGTCAAATTATTTATGACTACTCTGGCTGTAATATCTCATGTAACTTTAATCAAATTAAGTTATAAGAATTCTCTCCAACATTCGGATTGGCGAGATACATGAATTGGCGCTTCAGGCATGAAACATTAGCAGAAAAAATTAAATACATGTTTCATACCACTGAATGCCTTAAAAATTGCTCGAATTGATTCTCTTCATTAAAGCGAAGATATTACCAAAAGCTGCTAAAAACTTTCAATACATTTTTATCATTGGAGAAGCAAAACATAAGTTGCGCTGTTTTAGTACTACGTTGCAAAAACGGGTTTCAGTGATTAATATTAATTCAAAGTCATGAACATTTTAATATAGATGTGTTTTCGTAAGTTAGTCTGCTAAAATTCCTTCATTATCAATGTACTTCCAAAGTAAGCCACTTTCATCAATATGGACATCTCAGAGTGAAGAAACGATTTGCATAGCCAGAACGAAAAGTTTTCCGTAACATAACAATGATGACGCTGATAGTATCAGCAGGGTAGTAAAAAACTTGGTACAATGCTACTACCTACCTAAAAACTAAAATGTACAAATTTTGTTTTACACTCAAAATAACCTTGCGTAATTTAGCTTAAATTTGCTTAGGTCATTTTGGAAAGTTCAATAAAATACCTAATTTTTAAATTTTGAGTAACTGCAGAACATAACATTTTATATAATTTTTTTTAAAAATCGTAAAGTCACTTTATGATTTCGTTAACGATTTGGAATACTTCGATAGAGCCTTTTGAAAGCAATTAAATCTATTTCTATTCCACAGTTCTTCTAGAGGACAGTTAAATGACGTCTACGGAACTATGAAGCAGAGAGTAGATCCACGAGAAATGGACCGGCTATCACTTACAAAAAATGCAGAAAGTTATTCCATGTCCTCAAAAATGAACCACTCGAAATACAAAGACATCGCATTTTCGAGATCATCTGTTGCAAATGGAGCATATAGGCCGCTTTATGAGAGAGTGTACCAAGATAGCGGAGGAAGAATGATGAGTTTCCCATCCATCCGCTCCAACAGGTCGTTTTCTGATCCACTCGTTTTGAGGGCAGTTGCCACCACACAGCTGATTGAACAGGATAGTCGAGAAAGGATTCACCAGTGGCCCTCTGAAAAAACAGACACGGCAATCTCGGGACCGTACAGTTTGGGTGGTGTGTTCAATCCAGTAGCTGACAGAGTACACCAAAACAACCGAGAAACTGTCCACGATCATGAAGAAATGCAAAACATCCGAAATATGCTCATCGACACTAAGAGAGGCGTCCACACTAGCACGACCAAAGGGGGTCAGGAGCAACACGAAGTCATACACTCGCCAGTCATCAAGTTCAACGAAATCTATAAGCAGGTCGTCAGGAAAAAACCGAAACGGCAAAAAAATAAAAAGTTAATGAAAAGTAACAAGGCTTAATTTTGGAAAAAGAATAAATGTCATCATATTGAATATCTCGCATTATTGTTTCCTTTAACTACATATGCATGACATGAAAATTTTAAAATTTATCTAAATGATATGAGATTTTTTTTACCATGTTTTATTAACACGCTTTGTTTGTTTGTGTGTGTGTTTGTCCGGTACAAATCTTGCAACAAATTTTTAACTAACTTTCCGACTAGCTAGACATTTGAAAATTTTAGAATAGCTCAGAACACGATGACAATGCATTATTTTAATACTTTTAGCCATCTTTAAGCAGTTTTGAATTCCTTTTCAGTTACTTTTCTTTTGTAGACTGGCGCAGCCATCTATCGGACGGGATGGGAACGAAAAGTTAAACGCAAGTTAACTTCCAATTAACTTCATTTTCTTTCAAGTTGATGGGATAATTCATCAAAAAAATTTAAAAGTATTTATTAATACATAGAATTGTCAAGTTTATATGATTCAACAGAAAATTTAAAAACATGATATATAAAGAGTTTTTTTATCTTGTAATTATTTAAACATAGATACAATTAAGTTTAAGTTATATGCTATTGACAAATGATATTTATTTTAGTCACATCAGTTCCTGACCTACTAAATTCTGGCTTACTAAATGGGAAGAATGAGTTACCAATCCATTATACTGTACTTACGCGTTTATAGGCCCCACTTTTATTCCATAAAATAGGTCGGTAAAAAGGGGATTATACACGGAATCTTAAAATTAAATACAGTAAACACCCTTTAGTTTAGAACACTTTACTACCATAAAACATTAGTATCTATACACCTTACAACTTATTACACCGTATCAACCTATTACATCGCCCACGGCAATTCAATGTATTGTAAATATTATTGTTTGTATATATTATACCTTAGGACTATTTAATAAAACTCTTTTGAGTTCCCAAGAGTTTGTATTCGTGCGGAATAATTCCTAAGTGTACTAGTATATATAAATTTCCTTTTTCCTGGGTTCGATAGGATTGAATAAATTCTCTTCAAAAAGTGCACACAAAATAAAATTTATTATTCTGTAAATTCTTCAGGCGCATATACAAATTCAAACAGAAAAAACACGCAACAACTGTCTTCTATAAAGCAGAAAACTCTAAAAACTCAATTCAGGATAACAGAATCCTCAATACGCCTAACGCACTTTCAATACATTCAGTTCTCAGCAGAAAATAACACTGAGTTCCAATGCCATAAACCAGGTATATTTATAGACTTCCAAAGCGCCCTCCATCGGTCAACCAGCTAGATAGTTCCAGAACCTTCTGGGAAGATCCAGAAGGTTGGCGACCATTTGGCGATCAAAGTAAGTCACCAAATCCATCGCAAATTCGGCGATAACTCTCATATTTGGCGAGATTACCATAGTCTTGTAAAATTCGTAACAATATATAATCATCTTTTTTACACTGGAGTTTCACCACCATCAGCTAAGGCTGTACCTGATTTTGTTAGGCGAGCATTGAACACTAAGGAATGTCCGACATTGCTACATTTCGCAGAACGATGCTACTTAGAGTTTACAACGAAATTCAGAAAAAAAAATCCCTACATGTTGTCTCAAAATTCAGGTGCGACTTATACACGCACGCGGCCTATACACGAGTAAATACGGTACTTCTTGCGAATGCAGAGTTTTGACGGGTGACAAATGATAACCGTTGTTTCATATGAAGCACCTGGGATAAAATCCATCTTGAAGCACTTAAAGCTATAATCTAAGTCATGAAGGGACCATGTGAATGAAAGATGATTGAACAGCCTTGAATTTAAGTACAAAAATACAAACCAAAATTTTTAACTAAAGGGAATTGTAAAGGGAACATCAAGATCGTAATCTCTTTACAGGAGACTTTTACAGGCTAACTCAATGCATAAAGTTTTCATTTTTATTTTGTGGAAAAGTTACAGATTAAGAAACTTTACAAAATATTGTGTATAGGTAACTTCGGCTTGTATGATCTCATCAGGGGACATCCAAATATTCGGATGATATACCATCGAAACCACATCCGCTGATTGGGAAAGAGATAGCACATGTAAGATACGGCATTGTGTATGATAATACTCATTAATATGAAACCTGTTCCTGGGCTTCTTTTACTAGCTGGAGAAACAAAACTTTTGTCAATAAAAGGCTTGTTGTCAATAAAAGACAGCTGGGAGTAAATAAGAAAAGTATGGATTTCTTTATACATCAGATTTTTTTATAATAAAAGGTTGCACTTACTATTAATGTGACTGCAATGTTTAGTGGAGTAAAAATGTTTTGATGTGGATTTTTCTATGTAGAATCATGGCTGGCTGACAAATTTAGATGCATTTTACAATATGATTCACACATGAGTAGTTTAAAATTCATACACAACAAGGTTAAACTGAGTCTGTACTATCCCCATTTGCGTATATATACAAATGGGATAGCAGCGTATTACGCTGCGTATGCATTTGTTTGGGTATCCCAAAGTAAATAAAAGTAGTATTGATTCTTAAAGACCATTCCGATCATTTTTGCCTATCTAAGGGAGAAACAAATCATTTACACAATCGAAAACACGTTCGAAAGGTATGAATCTAGGGGTTACAAATACTCATGCCAGTGGTGATATTAGAACTCGCAGAATATGTTAGCGAAAAGCCAAAGACCTAACCTTTGGTATTCCCAACCTTTTGAAGTTTGCAGCACCCATGTTAAAAAAAAGTTACCTGTTTCAGAGTGTAATATTCCTGGACAGAAGGGTTTACGGTTTTGCGTATCCCCCTTTTGTGTATTGAACAGTTTGTTACACTTTTAATTATTATCCCATTTCTGTAATATGCTCAAAATAAAATTTCATTTTTACAGTGTACTGTTTCAACATTTTTGACGAATTTCCATTGAACATACATTTAGGATAATTTAGGTCTGCATCTGGTGAAAATAAGTACATTCATTAACAAATGAGGTTAGATGATTTTGTGTATGGTTTCTAATTTACAAATTAATATCATCATACATTGAAATGTCTGAATTAATATATAAATACTGAAAAAAAGGTCCATTCGTAAAAAAATGGGTTTAGATGCTTTTGTGTATGGTTTTTACTAATATACAAATGAATATCATATTTTGAAATTTAAGTTGCATTTAAAACTATCTCTTTATGCATTGAGAAACAAATATTGTCAAAAAAATAACATTTTAGTGCAATACATTTCAAATCGGAATCCAATCACTGAATACAGATCTAGAAGTGTAAATATTTTGGGGAAAGTTAAATGCGGCTTTTGTTACTAACTTTTCGCAAGTTCTTTGACACCTGCCGACGCTCCTTTCGAATGTTTTGTTGTGTCAACTGAAAGTTTGGGGAAAATCAAAGACTTATGCAGACAGGTTGAACTGCAGTCAGCTCGAGTGTAAAGGACTTGCTTTTCAGAGCCTCCGAGATGATTTTAAAATAGAAATCAGTATCTTAAGTTTTATAAAAATCAGCGGAATGCTGATTAGCTACACGAGGGACAACTTTCATGGGAAAAAATTTAGCCGATCACTGTTTTCGTAGCTGAGTTAATGTGCAATAATTTGCAATGTAAGTAAACCGATTACTATTTAATAACCACGATTAAAGTAAATATTGGTTAGTAATAATATTTAATTTATAGGCAAATTCACCCAAAGATAAATTGTTTGAGGTATTAGCATAATATAAATGGTAAGTAGTGTCTCATATTGAATTATGAATTATGCATAATATCACACACACACAATCAATATATATATATATAGTATGTGTGTGTGTGTGTGTGTGTGTGTGTGTGTGCATGCATGCATTCAAAATTTATTGTGTTTTAATAATATGTAACTGCTTTTATTGCATTTATTTTTTTTTGAGTAAACAAATATTACAATATCATTGTTTGTTTAATATTCTGCTTTCAATGGTTTGGAATTTCTTAACGGTCCAGACAAAATAGTCTATTTTCCTTCACAATTTTTAGAGTAAAAAAAATTAGGGTAGATATTCACTCTCAGGACCTTCATATACAATAAATTTTGGATCCAATTTTTTGAGTGAAAACACTAACGCTTTATTGCATACAATATTTCATGCTTTGGAATATTTTATCGAATGCCCCCATTTTATACTATTAAGTAGAATTCTTGAAGAGGGAAGGGTCATCACCTACAAACCCCCAGCTTCAGTATTAATAACCGTTTAACTTTCCTCAAAAGATACTGAAATTAAAGCACCGCTTAAGGAACTATTCAAGAAAAAAGCAAAATGAGGTGCTTTCAGAGTAAGCTCTGTCCACGATGTTGAAAAAAATAACAGCACTGTGGATTTGCGAAAATGTCCGGAAATATTAGAGAATATATATTCATTCTCTCTTCAAAATTGGAAGACTTTCCAAAAAAAGTACTTAATCTATGATGATTTGAAACGTACCAAGTTTCGAAAACCGCATTCTACTACAGCATTATGGATGACTTAGAGAGCGTAAGCATCCTATGGACTTCATTTAGATGACAGGGATATGAGGCTATGAAAGGCAAAGTGGTGTAAGTCAGCAAGTCAAGTTGTGTAAGTCCCAAGCGTTTTACTGCAAAAACTACAAAACGATCCACTATAGACTGAACAAATTATAATTCATAACAATTATTATAATATTGGAAATAATTATTACTGGAAATTCCACTATAAATTGAACATGGAGATTACATTTTTGCCCTAAAATAAAAAAAGTTGAAAATGTGACTTACACCACTTTGCCTTTCACCGCCTCATATGTAGTTTTGAATGGAAGCCACTTTCAACGACTGTCACCAGTTTAATTCTTGAGTCCTGGATTGAAGATGGGATTCACAATATAGAACTGAAGCGCAAAGCTGCATGTTCAAAGTGCTCTACAAAAGAAGGAATGGTAGGACTTCTAACGAAACATCTAAAACTGCTCGATATTGCAAACTTTGCTATGCCATGTTGCACATAAGGAAAAAAATAGATAGATTTCTGGAGTTCTCTGACCATAACGAACAAATAAGCACGACCTGCCATTAAAAAAAACTGAAGCATTTATCTTTATGGTGTTTCTCTTGATTTTTAGAGGTTGAAACCAGCCGGAATACAGAATTTTCATTTAGATATGATGTGTCTAGTGAAGCCGTGTTTCGTAATATTTTAATGGCACTATATTATTTTCTCTGTAACTAGAAAAGTAAAAAAGATATAGATTTTTTCTTTTATGAACTGGAAAAATCCAGAAATACAATTCAGCCTTCCATAAGTATCCGAGAATACTGCATATCCTTTCAGAGCTTTAGCAGCTACATTTTGCTGCACACGCAAAGAATGATTGTGTAGATTAATTTACTAACAAAATGCTTTTGTCAGCTTCAAGGAACAAAGAATGTCTGTGATACGACAACATAGTCTAAACCATTATGTTTTATTTCAGGCTTTATTGTAATATTAACGATAAAACTTAGCTACAATGTTTTAATTTGATGCAAATAAAAGTATCGTTTTAGGTAAAGAACTAATGAAAAATTACTCTGGCGTACAACATCGGGAAATCTATTAGGGGATTTTTATATTTCTTCCTATGGCATGAATTACAATTATCTTCTACATTAACGTTTGAAAAACAATTTTTTTTCGTCTTCTATGTTGTTAGAGTGTATGTAATTTTACAAGTGTACAGAACAACAGGTTAAATATATTTTGTGAAATAGAAAAAAATTTGCATTTCGTTGCATTTTTAACTGCTTGTAGAGACATTTTTAAATTTGTATTATATATATTTAAATATATCCACATAGTGTCGTAACTAGGCAGGGACAACAAGGGCACCAGCCCAGAGCCTACTTGGAAGGGGGCCCAAAATGCTGTATTTGTTTTATTATTTTCGCAAACCTAATAAATTAAGGGGCCCAAATGTAAATTCTTGCCAAGGGCACATGAATGGCTAGGTACGGCACTGAAAAAAAAAAATATATATATATATATATATATATATATATATATATATATATATATATATATATATATATATATATATATATATATATATATATATATATATATATATATATATATATATATATATATATATATATATATATATATATATACTAGCGGCCCGTCCCAACTTTGTCCGGGTTGAACAAAATATCATACCAATAAATTTCCAGTTGATAGCCAATAAATTGTAAATCTTTTTTTACCTTAATAATAACCTAAATAATACCTTAAATTAATATTACATCAGTTAATAATTAAAATTAATTTTTTAAAAGGAAAAGGCGTGCCGGAGAACGGCTAGGTTCGAACCGCTACCGTCAGATAGACCCACCGCGATAGCACCACGCTAAGGATCGTTGAAATCTTCGGCACAAAAAGCGGTAGAAGACAGTAGCGGAAACAATGGAGATTGTTAGGATTAAGCCCCTAACTTTATTTCTACTGATCATATATACATAATATATAGCCTATGTCCATCTGGAATAATATACCTTTCAAACAGTGAAAGAATTTTTCAAATAGGTGCAGTGGTTCTGGAGATTACTCTCCACGTACAAAATCGCTCTCTCTTTATATATATATATATATATATATATATATATATATATATATATATATATATGTGTGTGTGTGTGTGTGTGTGTGTGTGTATGTGTGTGTCTGTTTATTACTTGTACTGTATACAGGAATTGTTTAACTTATTCTGAAATCCATTTTGATGAGGAAATACCAAACGTTTAAAATAGTTTATAACAATCTAGTAGACGTTCAGTAATTTAGACTTGACAAGGAATATTCTTCTTAAATCGCTATATTTTCATTAATTAAAAAATCGCGTATTATTATAAAATCTCGATTTTGAGTTTAGAATTCTTGATTTTTCTTAGTTTTTTTTTTTAGATATTTTAAAAACTGAAGCACAGACTTCAATAGTTTTAGTGGAATTTCGATTATATTACATGTTATAAACCGAATAATACAATTTTATCTCAGTTTCAATTCTACTGATATTCTTAAGTTGTGGTCCAGGAGGACCTTTGATCTCCATGGATGAAATTTATTTCTATAGTAGTATAGAATTTATTTAATAACATGCAAAAACCGTCGAGGGATATGTAAAACCATGGAGCAAAGAATCTTCTAAAAGCAAAAAAGTAGCAAACTTTATATTAAAATCTTTGTTACAATTTTATATGCAACCCTCTTTATATCTTTAATACGAAGAACTGTGTAAAAGGAAACTTCTTTTCTAAAATTCTTCTCAACAAAAAGGAAATCTGCTTTATTTAGAAGTTTCCGGATATTAATTTTAACTTGTATAATGTTACATAATATTTTATGGAATAGACAAAAATTTGCATTTCGTAGTATAATCTTAAGCATTATATAGGGGCATTGTTTAGGGCTTTTGTCTCAAATCCATTTTAATGAGAAAATACCGAAAGTTTTAAATAGTTTATAACAATCTAGATGGACGTTAAGTAATTTAGGCCTGACAGTGAATATTTTTGTTAAATCTCTTTATTTTGAGATATTAAGAAAATCGCGTATCCTTATTAACAAGTTTTAAAAAATTTTAAGGACATGCTTTTAATGCAACACATTTTTTTATTTTTGGTTTAAGCCAGTATAATTTAATTAATTGCAGCGATACATTTTAAAAAATTTAGTAAATAGAATAATAATAATAAAAAAAATTTAATTTATTTTTTCTTCATTTCTTTCATTCACGTTAATGCAAGAATACACGAAAAAATAAATAAAAGAACTTTCAACCGTTAAAGCTCCAGTTATTTATAAAGATAAAATAAAGGACGCAGAAAAAAAATTGACTTTTTCATTATATTTAACGCTTAAGAAAATAGTTTATATCCCATTTTTATATCGACAGAATTATCGAAAAGAAAAAAAAATGAAAAGAAATCATTACAAAAGCTGATAAAGATCCGGAATCGTTCAAAGTTTAGTGAATCACATGTGTGAAAGAAATCCTTTTTAGTTGCGTAGGGAATTTTCTTTTTGAACTCCAGAACCTTTTTACAGAATATGTAGTAAAAAAATTTGATATTATCGCAGTCAAGGAAAGGGCATGTGTAATTGAAAAAAATACCTCTTTGTTGTCCGTTATAAACAACAGTGCTCAGATGTTTAATCAGGAAATAACTGGGGTACGGAGTTTAAAATTTAAAAAAAAATCAATTATTTGTTTTGCTAAACAGTGTATGTGTAAATCAATAAATGTTGCAAAATATTCAGTTTCACCAAAAAATGTTTATATAAAATCTGCCTTACACATAGCTTATTGAAACAATAAAGTAATACAACTTCTAAGAACCTTTTAAATGGATTATACAAGACCAATTTTGTTTATACTAGGGATTTTTATGTAGTTCAGCTTTACTAAAAAAATTCGAATTCACCTGAATTAAGATAAATCAAATCAAATACTTTAAAATACTTAAGTATTACTCTAAATTGAAACCTTTCTTCAGCCTTCCCTCCAAGGTGGCTATTTAAAATTAAAACCAGAAAACCAAGGCATAGACGTGGTATAACGGGAAAGATGTTTAACAAGAAGCAGTGACTTAGAGAGTTTTAACCTACACAGACGAAATCTGAGTAGCTAATAGAATAAAACAAATTATAGAGCCAACAAAATTCCAAAGAGCATTTCTCCCTCCATTATAAGTGTTTACTGATTACAAGTCTAATCTATACAGCTCTAAGGATTCCATTTGGGTGTCTCGAATTCAAATAGAATGCCGTAAGCACAAAACACATTAGACTAGAGAAAAAATAACACTAAATGACACGCATCTTAAATCAAAACTTAAGAATACCAAAAAAAGTTAAAAGACCAAAAAGGCAATCAGCTGGACAATTTTTGTCTAAGAAGAAAAAAAAAAAACTTTCAACCGATGATAGACCGCAACTTTACATAAAAAAAACAGATCTGAGTCTTCCCGTCTGTGTACCTCTTGTGATTGTCCACAGCGACAATATCAGCTAAAGAATCTACGCATGATGAACACTACATTAGTTAGTTCTAAATCAACTGCCAATGTTTCCATTCATAGAAAATATTGTGTGATCCTGGCAAATCTCCTTATCGCTTTCCTCTCCAATAGTAAGATATTTTCTATCTTCAAACTGGACTGTTTTATGACGTATAGGTTTAAGTAGTTTGTTAAACAGTTTCCTTTGGAGGTGCTTCTGCAAGCGCAGTACTTTAAAACTTATTAATAGCTTGGGGGAAAATGAAAACACCCTCGAAAAAAATTAATTGCATTTTTGAATTAGAATTTATGAACATATTTCATCTTTCG
This sequence comes from Dolomedes plantarius, assembly GCA_907164885.2. Taxonomy (NCBI): domain Eukaryota; kingdom Metazoa; phylum Arthropoda; class Arachnida; order Araneae; family Dolomedidae; genus Dolomedes; species Dolomedes plantarius. The sequence goes on along the minus strand of OU015491.1, from coordinate 196,959,120 downwards.
TAAAGCAAATAATCTTTTGCAGTACATGGCTGGTTTACCAATCATCTCATGCGCCAGGCCTGTAAAAGAGCATTTAAAGTAAACTAAATTAAAAGCCTAATTTCTCTGCTGGTTTTCAAAGATGTTGCGTTCGATTCCTGTCTCAGAGGTAGTTCTTTTTCATTGAGGGGAAATTTATGAAAAAGTTTTATAAATGGGCTTTTTGAAAGACTGATTTTATAATTGCACCATTCTTTCTTATATATCGGGTGATCCTAAAGTTCGTAAAAATTTTAAAATTCATAAAAATTTAAAAAAATTATGATAAAGAAGTGCAATTTGCAAGAAAGGGCTCACAAGGAAGTCGGATTTTTTTAGCAGCAAAATAAAAATTTAGAAAGTCACTGGTAGAGTCACTGGTCTAGCTTTGCGAGAAATGCTACGCCCCGTGGACGATTCCCTCGCCATGTCATTCATAACGGTTTCCACCGCAGTAATGCGGCCTTCCGCCATCGAGGGTCTGCCACTTCGTGGGCGATCCGCCAAATGCTCGTGTATCACTACATTATGAACACTACATTAGTTAGTTCTAAATCAGCTGCCAATGTTTCCTTTCACAGAAATCATAGGTATCACGGTCTTTAATTGCAAGAATGATTTGCATAATTCTGCTAAATCTCTCACATGTCAGCGTCATCTACTGGTGACTTTTTAACTTTTTTAACTTTAAAAAAAATTACTTTATTTTGGCTGCTAAAAGAATCCGACATTCTTGAGAGCCCTTTCTTGCAAACCGCACTTCTTTATCATGATTTCTCCCTTTTTTATGAATTTTTAAAGTTTTTACGAACTTTTGGCTCACCCTATACTGAAATCAATGTATATATGAATCCAACACAGTCTATTCTATGCTTTACATGACATAACAAAATTAGAGGAAATAAAATTTATATTACCTATAAAATATAAAATTAATAATAAACGAAAATAATACTTTTCAAGTATTAAAATCAATTACTGCCTAGATCATAAAAGAATGAGTTTTTCCTTCATAGTATGAATTTTCTCGAGTCCTATACCCATCAAATAATACGCCGATAAAAGACTTCTCTTTCAAAGAAAGAAAAAAAAAGAGGAGACAAAATATTAAAAAGCAACGTTTAGCAGAGGCAATACAAGTCCAATTTTTCGGTGAAATTGGCCAAGATAAAATGTAAAAACATTGATAAATTGGGGTACAAAAATAAGAAAGAAATGTGTAAGCGAAATGTCAGTTTTCTGCATTGTCTTGGCATTTATCGAATCCCTCCAACCAAAAACATATCAATAAACTTTTTAGGTGCTTGGTATCGCAGAGACGCTTAGCGCTTCGAAAAGCCGATATCAAGTTCCACTTTCATGGTCTAAAGACGTATGATTTTTTTATTTTTCAAATAAATGCTTTCCTGACACTTTTCAGGACAGCATTTAAGAGATGTTTTTCACAAAATGATCCCGAAGTCCTGTCATTGAATGTTTAACCGCTTGGCATGCAAAATATAGTTATTCTTTTCTTTCTTGTATGAAGCGTCGTGTTTTAACATGGTGTATAGTGTAGATATTTACGTTTGTAATACATAGAAAATTTTAGTGATAAGGAACTTTCTTTCGCAATCAACAGTATTGAAGAAATAATTTAGGCAATTTAAATTCCAGATTATTAAGTTTTCTTGTAATCAAGCAAAATCCTTTTTCTTCAGGGTAAGATAATTATTAAAACATTCTACAAAATTGTATTTTTCTTTATTGATCGACTTAGGAGCAAATCCTAACTAAGACCCTCAATACGAAGGACACATACCAAACATGTTTAAAAAAAAAAAAAATTCAGATGTCTCTTCCAATGAAACTACCACGGGTTATTAACGTAGGATCACTTATCGTTGCTTTACTCTTTTGTATATATATATATATATATATATGTGTGTGTCAAAATTTTGACGCATTTTGGTACTTTTCTGTTCAATTGTTTACTGCTTGCTCAAGCGACACAGACTGGGTTTGGACCTCTGCCAAAATTATAACTCGTGACGCAGGACATCTGAAATTTTGCTTTCCGGAGGACCGTTATGGGGAACATAATCCTACGTTTAAAAAATGTTTTAGAGATAACCAATTAGGTAGAAACAGAACTTTTCCACAGCTTACGTTATCCTTAAATAATACGTAATCAACTTCCTAAGACCTTGTTCAAATTGCTACTGCAGCATTCCTGCGGTGGTGCTGTGATTGTTGATATGACCTGTGGTTGGTTTGACATATCATGTAGTCATTGATTTGAGTTCCGTGATTCGTCAAAATTTACAATCACTGACGCTCTGATCCGCTCCGGAAACAATGTGAACACAAGACGTTAATTTATAAACGGATTTTACTGGCGTGCATAAGTACTAGCGACGTATTTTTGAGCGTACGGTCATTTTTATTGATGTACGTGCAAGAGTCACAGAGAATTTACTCTATGGGGGGGGACGCATTAAATTTTTTATTAAATCTGTCGTCTTGGTGATACCCTAATTACTGGAATAATTTTAAACACTTGAAATTACTTAACTCCTGTAAACTAGATAACGCACTCCCCCCTCCACCTAGATTTAGTATCCCTGTGTGCTGTTTATTTCATCGAACGTAAAATATTGAAAGAAGAGATTCAGTTTAATTATGTGGAGTTGTTCAATACATGAATGGAAAATTGCTAAAAGGATTGTAAGAAATGCACTTCTAGCTCTATTTTAATTCGGGGAAAATCCAAATGCTTAAGTATGTTGATAAATTATTTAAGCTGAATGCGACAAAACTAGACCTGTAAAATTCTTATTTAAAAAGGGGAACTCCATGGGGAAACGCAAGACAAAATAAATTTGCGTTTTCTAACTTAAATTATACAGAGCTGAGAGTCTATATAAGGAAATCCAGTTATTTTCTCTAAAGAAATTCATTTTAAAAAGTTGGGGTGACAGAAATGATTTTCAATACTAGGGTAGGTGTCCCAAATATCGCCTACTCTAACTTTTATTCGACATTTCATCCACCTTTTTAGTTTCTGATTGGGCTGGAAATTCAAAGAACATCCCTAAGAACTATTTTCCTTGGTATCCTGAGATCAACCAGCTCCAAAACAAGTGCCAGTTTAAGTTATGTAGCTAAATTGGAAAAATTGAAATTTCCAGTAACTCCAGAGCGATTCCTAATATCGCCTTCCTCTATTCCTCGTACCGCCTAGCAGGCGAAATTCGGCGCACCTGTTAAAAGGCGTTGCTAGCAAAGTCTCTGTTAAATGCACTTTCAGGTGCTATAAGCAAAATTAGAATTTAGATGCAGCTACCTGGTCATTCACTGGATTCTGATTCTTTGGAGCCAAAGTTTACGAAGACAACAGCGAAAACAACTTCAGACGCGATATAGTTTCTGTTGTCAGTGATGAGAGCGTTGTCGCTATCGCCGCCGTTAGTACAAACCCAGAACTAAGAAGTTACTGCATTTTCTCATACATAGCGCGAATCCTACTTTAGAAACACGAGTAGACGATATTAGGCACAGAGGCGATATTTGGGAAACCCACCCTATATGTTGAATCTATTTAGGTGAAAAGGGGTGAATAAAATTACTAATCCTTGTACTGAGAAGCCGCAGTTACTCAAGTAAATTTATTTTGCAGATGGTGAAGAGTAACCTAATCTACCAATACATAGTACCAGGTGACCAGAATTAACCCTTTCAGTGATGACAACCTCCGCAGGACATATTTTTCTCTCGATTTTTTTAACCTAAAGAATCTTGAAAATTTTTCCTATTAAAGATTAGAAAATGATTTCACTTCTTTAAACTGATCACAGATGACAATACTAACCATTTTTTCTGCTCATTTAACTGGAATACATTCAATGAAAGTGAAAAAAAAACTAGATTTAGGCGTTTGCACTGTGCAAACGGCGCCCCTCAAAGGGTTTTAAAACACCCCCTACTCTGACCTCCCTGTATATCGAACTACTCAGTGTAAAGGCTTTAAATTTTTGTACACATACTATTCAACACATATGGAAACGGATTTCGCGAAAAAAAAAATTAGTCCCGAAAACACCGATAGGTGGCGTTGTACAACAAAACATATGAGAAAAAAAGACTAAAATAATAATAGAAAAAAAAATCATGCGACTTGGCAGACTTGAAAGAAGGTATCACTCTGCATGTGAGAAGCATTTGAGTCGACCAGATATAACTCGCAGTTGAACGAGCTATCCACCGACTGCAGATTTTATATCTAGAAGAAAGGAATCATATTGAGCAGCATTCTCTGCGGGGGTAAGGTGTTTGTCACGTGAATTTTTGGTACGTTCAAATAAAATGTGGTTAAAATGTATTTTGTACCATGTTTTTATTATCTCGCTTTCTTGTTTGTTTGTGTATGTGTGTATGTTTGTCCGGTACAAATCTTGCAAAAAATTTTTAACTAACGTCCCGACTAGCTAGACATTTGAAATTTTTGAGTAGCTCAGAACACGATGACAATGCATTATTTTAATACTTTTAGCCATCTTTAAGCATATTTGAATTATTTTTCAGTTAATTTTGTTTTGTCGACAGCCATCTATCGGCCGGGATGGGAACGAATAGTTAAACGCAAGTTAACTTCCAATTAACTTCATTTTCTTTCAAGTTGATGGAATAATTCATCAAAAAAATTTAAGAAGTATTTATTAATACATAGAATTGCTAAGTTTATATGATTCAACAGAAAATTTAAAAGCATGGTATATAAAAAGTTCTTTTTCTCTTGTAATTATGTGTATTTTCAGCATATGTCCAATTGTATAGCGCCCTCTATCGGTGATTTTAGGAACTAAATATTTTTTTCGCGTAATCCGTCTCCTCATGCCTTGAATATTAAGTGTACAAAATTTGAAACTTTTACACTTAGTAGTTCGGTGTACATGGAGGTCAAAGTAGGGGTGTTTTAATTCTGGTGACCCGGTATTATAGAACCTTAATTTCTCACTTAAATTTAATTTTTTATCAAGAAAGAAAAGAGGTTATGAAGAATTGGACGAAGTTCATGAATTAAACAAGTGCAACGAACACATTATAACGATAATTGTAATATCAATTTTTAAATGCAAAAGAAACGAACAGAATTATTTACTATAATTTACCTAAAGAAAAAAGAAATTTGTAAGAACAAATATGGTTTCAGATATTGAGAATACATTTACCATTCTCTTTTTTTAGTCAATCTGAATATCCCCTCCCCCCCCTCTAAACCATAATATTCCGTAATTCTGCAATTTACAGGTTTCTTTTAACACTAGAACCGCGGAGCGGGTCAATTTGACCCAAAACGATGTTTAATTTATCACCACGCGAAAAGTATCGATTGAAAAAACAATTCCTTTTATGACTTTTAATATTTTAAGGTGAACAACAATGTACCAAATTTAAAAATTCGTAACATAAATATTTTTCCGATTATTAACACTTATACCTAGAACCGCGGAGCGGGTCAATTTGACCCGTAAGAGATGTTAATGCACAAATAACGAAAAACAGATGCAATTTTTCGAACTGTAACTGTAAAATACTTCTACCCCACCCTAGAATTCCTTAAATGGACTGTACCAGAAGGGGGAATAGTGAAGGTTTTTCAGAGAAGGTCATTATATTAGGTTAGAAACACGAACTACGTTCGAATGCAGTGAAAAATTGCTGCGAATATTCAGAAGACATTTTAAAGTTGTTTTTTTTCTGTAATTAGTATATGTATAAAAAACGGCTCCATGTCACGACGCCGTAATCTTGCTGTTCAGGAAGCTTTAGAATATTTAAAACAATTATATGAAAAGGATTCAGAAGGTTCGGAAAAAGAAGGTTTCTCAAGATTCGATTTTGAGTAGTAAGGATGAATACCTGCCTGCTAATGAATAAAATTTGGATTCGGATGAAGAAAATTAAAGTGAAGGTGAATCTGTCAATTCTCTAACAATCCCTGGTCCTTCTCATCGCAATACTGAAGATAATTTATCTGATAAAAAGGAAAAATCAAACATTCCAAGAAAAGATACACACACGCAAAGAAATTTGAAAAAGAAATCGACAATAACATTCAAAGTTGGAAATAATGAAGATGGCAAAGATGGGACAGTTTGGAATGTCGCTCAATTAGGAACAAACGATAGAGGAAGAAAATCAAAGTGTAATATTTTGAAAGAAGTAGGGGGGCCCAACACCACATGCTAAACGCAATGTTATTGACAACAGTCCTTCAAGTGCTTGGAGACTTTTTATAGATGAATGGATATTGAAATACATAAAGAAATGTGCTGAAGATGAAGCTCATCGGCAGATTCAGGAAGGTGAATGGAATATAACATTTGAAAAATTAGAGGCTTTTATATAAATTTTATATGCACGTGGCATATATTGTGCAAAAGGACTTGAACTGGATAGCTTGTGGTCAAAGAACTGAGGACCACCATTTTTCCAAAATACAATGTCAAGAGACCAATTTCGTGAAATAATGGGATTTTTACGCTTCTACATAAAATAAACAAGATCAAAGCGTCTAGAGACAGACAAATTTGCCCTTATTTCGGATATCTGAAATCGTTTCAGGGAAAATTGAAAGACTAACTATACACCAGGTCCTAATGTAACTCTAGATGAACAGTTATTTCTTACAAAAGCTAGGTGTAGGTTTATCCAATAGATGCCAAACAAACCAGATAAGTGTGGAATCAAGTTCTGGTTGGCTGCAGATTTGGCTCAAAATATCTGATAAATGGATTCCCGTATGTTGGAAAAGATAACCAAAGTCCATCCAACGTTTCTCTTTCTGAACATGTAGTGCTGCGACTAATAAGTCCATATGAGAACAAAGGTAGAAATGTCACTACGAACAACTATTTCACGACACTGAAGCTTGCAGAAGCATTGAAATCCAAAAACACTAGCCTTCTAGGAACTGTAAAACGCTCAAGAAAAGAAATACTAGTCTCTGTAAAAATGTAAAAATCCACATTGTATTCGACTACGGTACTAACCCATAAAGACATGAGTCTAACTGTTTATCAAGGTAAAAAAGATAAAAACGTTTTGTTGCTAAGTAGTCTCCATCCAAACGTAGAAATTGCAGATAACCCAAAAACACTACCTGATACAATCGCTTTCCACAACGCAACTAAATACGGTGTGGACGTGATTGAAGAAATGGCAAGGAAATTTACAGTCAAGTCTGATTCACGTAGGTGGCCGGTGCAGGTTTTTTTGTAATATTTTGGACCTTGATGCAATCAATGCCTGGGTTTTATATAAAGCTGTAACTGGAAAATCTATTAGTAGACGGCAATTCATTCAAGACTTGGTTGAAGAATTGCGAGAAAAGTTTGTTCTCTTCCGACATGAAAAGGTGGCAAAAAGAGCATGTGGAGCAACCAATGAAAACGACGGACAACCAAAAATTAAGCGTAAACGAGTCCGATTCCACATTTTGAAATGTGGAAATAAAACTCTAGATATCTGTTCAAAATGTAAAGGACCCATCTGTGGAAAATGTACAAAACTTATCAGTTTTGTACAAAATGCATACAATAAATTGGATTTTATAATCTGTAAAACTAAGTAGTGATAACATTTTTAGTAACTGATAAAATTTTAATTTTTAATTTTTTGAAATTATGTCTAAACATATTAAAAAGAGATACTCTGTTTTTCCATTGAAATTAGGAAATTTCTGCCATTTTTTTTAAAGAGACAAATTATTATACTCAAGGACATAAAATTTTAAATAATACGATTTTGTAAAAATTAAGTTAATTTCTCTTCATTTATATAAATTATTAATGTAAATTCTGAGAAATATTGATTATTATTTAAAAAATAAAATGTTTTAGTAAAATAAATTAAGCGCTTGTGCATATTTTATAACTTTACATTCTAGGGTCAAAATGACCCGCTCCGCGGTTCTAGGTATATCGAAAGTCCCGCGGTTCTAGTGTTAAAAAACAATACGTTGGCAAACACTTTTATCTATACATTTAAAAACCTAAATGTTTCTTCTATAAAACTTTCTTGGAACTATAATTTCCATTTTATATTGAAAATAACTCCATTCTAAATAATCTTTTTTTCTATTATGAGGATTAATTTATACGTAAATTATAATAATAATTATAATAATACAAAAATAATAATAATAATAGAAATATTATAATTATAATATTTTACAATAGTTATAATGTAATTATAATTATAATTAAGTAATTTATACGTAAGTGCCTATCAAATTTTGCGAACTAGAAGAATCCGTTAAATGAAAGTTTATTGTAAAGACGATTCGTATTTATATTAACTCTACTGTTTAGGAATTTAAAAATTTCCTACAATCTAAATATAATATAAAAGAGTTCCGTAACTGACTGACTGACTGATCGACAGACAGATAACGCACAGACCACACTGCTGGACCTAAAGGACTGAAATTTTGCATGGCGATTCTTCTTATAGTGTAGGGGTGTACTAAGAAATATTTTTGAAAAATTATTCTAACGTTTATTTAAATTGAATTTTTAAGCTGTTTTTGTAACATTTTTTAAAGTTTTTATTTAAAATAATAATCTGAGGGTTATAAAATTTATATCACGAGAAAGATCATGAAATTCCCTTTAAATGAAATATTTTTCTTTAGCATTGTGTGATATGAGTTATTTTCAATTTCTTGTATGGATGTGTCTGAGATTGAATTAGATGACCGTTCCGTTCAACCGATCGAGATGAGATTTCAGATACAGTTATTCATAAGTATGAGCTCGAGATTCTGTAAGTCTAAGCTTAACATCATCTCACCTTGACGGCATCCAACAGAGTTTTTATGAAGTCCGGTCGTCGCGAAGGAGCACAACCCTAGCTCCGACACTTAGCTACATATGCAACTTTACAGAGTCGCTCCACATCGTCCAACCGCCTGCAGAACGACTTTTTCGCTATATCACATACTTTATTAAAATGGATTACATTCAGAAAAATACATCTAGATTGACAAGCTATGGCAGCGGGACGCGTTCGTCCATGAGCCTTTTAACGATTTTGCTTACTACTTTGCAACAGTAGAAATCGTTATATAGTTTATATTTACTCCACAATCTTGCATTCCCTGGCAGGTCGGCGTTCAGGTCATCAAAGTTTCTGCAGTCGAATAGACAGTGCTCGACTGTCTGAGTCTCGCCACAACTGCAGTTGTCCAACTTCCCGAAGAATTTGGCCTGGTACTGGCCAAAGCTGCCGTGCCCAGTGATCGCCTGGTTCCTCAGGAAGTCCCCTTGGACTCTATCCAGGCTGACATTCTGGAAGATTTCCTGCGTCCGCCTGCTTTTGGTGGACTCATTCCACCTGTCTTGCCACAATCTTAAGGCATCTTTCAAGAGTATGCCTTTTAGCTGGTTTTTGGTCCGTTTATAGAAGTTGGTAATGGTGGGAAGTTGAGTCGCTCTATTGGCGACTTCATCCACCTCTTCATTTCTGCAATTACCGGCATGGGCTTTCACCCAATGCCAGGTAATTTTTAAGCCGTTTTTATTGATACTCTCTTTCAGATTGTCCACCAGCTGGCATTTAAAGCTCTTGGCTTTGAGTGCTTGCAGTGCACTCATGGAGTCCGTATAGACATCGAACTCTTTGGTTCGTGTCTTTATTGCGTCTGCGGTCGCCATCTCAATTGCCCTCAACTCAGCCTGATAAAAGGAACTGTGTCGAGATTCTGTAAATGGCAACAACGTAGCACTCACGGTTACGGTTATAGGTACAGAAACTTGAAATTTTCCAATGGCAACGTCCACTTTTTTCCCGTCGCAAAATGCTCAGCGCATGCGAAAACGCTAAAGAGCATTGGAACAGTACGTGTATTACAAAAAACGGGCGCGTTATGCACGCACAAAAAACAGCTCTGCAAACAAAACACGATCGGGGCGCACGGAGGAAATTTGCATATGACAGAGGCAAAGCACTAATCGCAGAACGCGGTTCGCCAGATATTCATCGTAGAAAACTGATAAAAAGCTATGTCATATGAAAATTTCCTCTGCGCCGCTATCGCGTTTTTGTTGGCCGTTCTCAGAGCTGTATTTTGTGCGTGCATAACGCGTCCGTTTTTTGCGATTCACGTACCGTTCCAACGCTCTTTAAGGTTTTTGCATGCGCTGAGCATTTTGCTACGGGAAAAAGTGGACTTGCCATTGGAAAATTTCGAGTTTCTGTACCTATAACCGTAACCGTGAGCTCTACTTTGTTGCCGTTCACAGAATCCCGAGCTCATACCTCTGAATAACTAATCTAAAATCTCATCTCTATCGGCTGAACGATACAGCCGCTAGAGGTCCATATATTGGCGAAGTTTTTTTATAACCATCCTTTATATTTAAAGAATAAGGGGTAATAGGACTGATAAGACAGTAATAAGTCTAAAATAATAAAAAATAACAATGGGTAGATTCGATTTACAATAAAATATAAAACGTATAATAGAATAAAAAATACTTATACTTAGTGCCCATCAGTGAAAGTAAAAATAGGTAGTATTCAGGCAAAAAAAAAAAACATTGCTTTTAATTTATTCTCAAAGAAAATCAATCGTCCTAGATAAAGCCACAAAATAATTATTTTCCATTACCCTACACAAAACTCAAGACCAAAGAAGAAAAACTCAAACTATCTGATCTGGCTGAGTCTGGTAATGAAGTTCAATTATTTTGATCAACTATTTTGAGAAAGAGCATCCTTGACAGAAAAGTGTTAGCCTCTTCTGAAAGTTTCGCAAGGACACGCTGCACGCAGCTGTGTTAATTTTATCAAACGCTAGCTAATGGAGCGGGCCATACCCGCCTATAAAAAGAAACATTTAATGAGTATAGATTCACTCTTTTGACAGTTGATAGTCGGGACTTTGAAGAGAGGGGATGGGAATCTAATTAAAGCATTAATGCTGTTATTAAGACATGAAAGTGAAGCAACAGTGTTAAGTAAGTTTAATAATGTTCATCAAATAGCTTTTGTGGGAGTAAGATGCTTTGAAGTATTCGCTCTTCATCAAGAGGAATTAACCTTAGTAGTAAATAGGTCAATTTTTTTCGGTATCCCTTTTATATTTTGGGGTACTTGCTTATGGCAGATTATTTACTTTGAAATTTGCTAATCATAAAATTTAAGAGAACATATATGAATGTTAGTTTAAAATACATAAAAATAAATTAGTAACCATAATTATTATGGTGGTAGAGGCAATTATTTTGCAAAATAAAATCCGACGTTTAACGCATAAAATACATATTTATTAAAACATTTCTTCCCTCGTTCGCCATTTTGTTGCTACGTAGTGATTACACCAAGGTCTTGCTTACAACAGATGTTACTCGTGTCTTCTAAAAAATGCATACGAGTTTGCATAATGATGCATCACTTACAACCCCAAGTGGATCCTTCTTGTAGTCAGAATTGTCATTAGGTCAGTGAATATCTAACATTCGATTCGATTCGATTCGATTCGCATTGCTATGTATGTTAACCGCGCACAACCGTAAAACTGCAAATCTGTTTATTTTCTCACCGGACATTTTCACAACAGAGTTTGTCTGAGGGTAAATATAAAATCTACGAAAAGTATAAAGGCATCACTAAAATTAATTTATAGCACACGTTATACACTGTATTAAGGGAACAGTGGACTTTCAAACCTAACTTTTTTTCTTATGAATGGATTTGCTTGAAATTTGAATATGTGATTAGTACCATAGATATGTAAAAGTAGTTAAAATTTAATGATGAAATATTAATAATTTGTGAATTATGAATTAATAATTATATCAATAATTGGCCTAATTAAAAATGTCCCATGCGCATTGTGACAGTGAAAGATTAATGGTAGGGTATTATAAATAAATAATAATGATTTAATTTTGAATTAGTGGATTACACAAGATGTGGTTAGTACATTGCATTCATTGTGACCCCAAATGATGGAAACTACTCTGGTGTGCACGGACAATTTATTGATTAACACACACATAATGCTATACAATACACTCCTACGAAATATTTCATACTTCATCTACACATATTACACACAACTTCATTCCTACTAAGGTAATTCCCTACGACACATATATTTAATTCATTCAATTATTATGATATCATTTTATATGCATAATCACTCATATAAACCTTGTTCAATTTACTACTAATATTTAATCATATACAAGCATAGCATCATGCTAACTAAATTGTTTTTTACGAATTATCATTTCTCATTAAACATTCTATACTCAAATTACTTCATCATCGCGCTCTATATTAGTTATTAACGGCTACGCTATGAGAAGCAATGACGGTAATATGAAAAGGAAACACAAAAGACGGTACCTTGACAGATGATTATTGGATCACTTTTATGGGCATCTGGCACTCGTAATGACGAACTTCGTTGCACTATCATCGCACTGGAACTGGGGCACTCTATTCGTGGGGTACAGGGCTCCTTCAATCTTTATAGATGCTCGGAACAGAAACTGGGGCTTTCTCTTCGTATGGTACAAGGCTCCTTCAATCATTGCAGACGCTCTATACAGGAAACTGGGGCACTCTCTTCGTAGATTATAGGGCTCCTTCAATCATTGCAGACCCTCGGTACAGTAAACTGGGGCACTCTCTTTCTTGGGCTCTTTTGCATGGGCCATGGCTCACATCACTCTCGGGCGTGATTCATACCTACTCGTCAGGTTGATACACCTTCTGTCCCTAACTCTTAACTAATTCTCCTTCCTTTTTGCCTCTCTATCTTATTTCATATTATTTTTCTCTTATTAATGCTGGCTCCGCCTCTTCCAATTTCCATTGGTCATATTATTACCATGTCATCGCAATTCGTCCGTGGCTGCCTCTTCTCAATCCCCTTTTCACCAATGCTCATCGAGGGCGGGATTTATAAAATTCTCCCTCTACCTTAACTTTTCCATTGCTCCATGACATTACCAAGCACGGTGGTCTGTTTTATAACCACCATAAATTTAGTCTTCCCCTTCTTCTTTTCTTCTATTCGTTGCAACTCATTCTACAGAACTTTTTATCTTATACTTTTATTTCTTCCTACTAGCCCAATCTTCAATCATTAGTTTCGGTTTATTGTTGGCTTTTCTCCCCTTCTCTTTTGTTGCTCGTCATTTGCTTCTTTGCCCTGTTTCTTTCTTACATTTAGCAATTATTTTACTTCGTCCCGCAATTTTCGATTCTCCTGCCCCTGGCCTTGACACTGTTGTCATATCCCTATGAAATGCATTTCTTTTGCATATAATATGGTAATTTTTATTTACAGGGTACCTTATAGAACTAACAATGAAACTTATTGCTTATTATAAGCATTCATTTAAAACATAAAGTGAAAAAATAATAATTGTTAAAACACCCTTTTTATTACGCAAAATACCTACAAATCATCATTTCAAGTACAAAATTTAAAATTCTGAGCTACGAAGCATAATTTTATTCAATAAAATTAATTTTATATACAGTAAAGTATATAAAACTAAAATTTCAAAGCAGTACGATAATTAGAAATTCGCATGGATCAATTTGAATGTTTGTATGACATGAAAAATTTTATTTTGAGGAAAACTCATTAACCATATACTATTTAAATTAAATTACTAGATAATAAATAAACATCACTTACCTTTTATATATATATATATATATATATATATATATATATATATATATATATAAGGAACATATGGAATGGAACTTCAATTAGCCATAGATTTAGATAAATATATTTTAGCTTTTCAAAATTCCTCATAATTGTACCAGTATCGTGTACAATGATGAGTAACAAAATTCAAATAGAACTATTTCAGCTAATCGAAAATCCTACTCATGAAATTTTAGATACAGTTCCACTACATATTTATAGAAAAAAAAGTTTAAAATATAATTCTATAAATAGTATTAATGACACAATTGACATTTGCACATTTTAAAAGGGGCATGGCAACTGTTTACAAATATAAATATCATATAACTAGAAAAGTAATCACAGAAATTAAAAATTCTTTTTGAAACACATTCCTACTCGTACCTAGGTTCACAATTCAATAAAATAAAAAAACCGAATTTTTGGAATTTTTTTTTTTTTCATATTTTTCTGATAGTGTAGGGGTGCACTAAGAAAGATTTTTGAAATATTCTTAAATTTTTAAGGTGTTTTGTAATATTCTTTAAAGTTTGCATTTAAAATAATAATCTGAGGGTTATAAAATTTATATCACGTGAAAGATCATAAAAATTCCTTTAAAATGAAATCTTTTTCGAATCTTTACCTCCATTTTCTGATTTTTGGTGAATTTTTAAGATTAATTTTTAGAATTTAATTTATTAAATGCTGATCACGTGATTTCTCTTTCTGGTACTTTAAATTAATCTATTGTCACGTGCATAACAACGAAATAAATTTACAAAAAATATTAAAATACAGTAAAAGTTAAAATTTAACCACTAGAGTAATTGAGATAAAGTTTTTAAGAATTTTATTCAAATTAGTGACTACCAACCAGGAAGTGGTAGATCACATTTATCAAAACATTGCTCAAATACGGAAAAACCCTATAGAATGGCTTTGCGAAAGGGCTATTTTGACTCTAAAAAACGATCAAAATGCGTTCATTAATGACATTTTGCTAAAGACCTTTGACGGGGAAGAAATGGTCTACAAGTCGATAGACACTGTCTGTAATTTAGTTGATGCCATTAACTATCAGGTAGAGTTTTTAAATTCCTTTAAACCACCGGGTCTTCCCTACCATAAGCCCTTTTGCGGAAAAGCACACCCGTAATGATCCTTCGGAATTTAATACCACCGAAATTGTGTAATAGCACTAGACTATAAGTCAAAGCCCTGCATAAAAATTTAATAGAAGCCATTATTTTAACCGGGTGTGCTCAAAGAAAAAAAGTGTTCGGGCCGTGCATTCCTCTAATACTTAGTGACCTCCCCTTTGGCTTTAATAGACTGCAATTTCCTCTCAAAGTTATGCTTCGCCATGACGATAAGTAAATCTCGAGGCCAAACTTTAAAATACGCTGGCGTAGATATGTTTCTCCCACGGTCAGTTTTACGTAGCTTGCTCACGGGTAAGTTTGTAGACGAGCCTGCTTATATTAGTTCCACCTAATGAAGAAACAAAAAAATATTGTTCATAAGGAAATCCTCTAAGAAGCAATTTCATTATTTTTTCATTGTAATCATCCTAAAATGTATTCCGTAGCGAAGCACATGTATTCAGCTAGTAATATATATACGCAGTTAATTTTTAAACATAAACAAATCGTAACAGCTTAAGCGCTGCCCAAACGTCACGTCATAGTACGGCAACGGTCTCTCACAACTGATTCTTTCGACCACCGCTAGGGACGCGATCATATATAGTACATATTAATTGGAGAGAAAAAATATTCGGTGTCTCGAAATGGACCAGACATAAAATGATGGCTGAGTTTAGACTAGTCACTGGCCATGACTGTCTCCTTGAACATTTACACCGCTTCAACGTTGTTTCTAGTCATTTCTGCAGAGTCTGTGACTTGGGACGGGTCATGAACTGTGATCATATGTTTCATTGCATTGAATTGATTAAACGTTCTCTTGACCGTTACTGGGAGGCCAGGGGACATAGACTATTTGCTGCAGCTTTTTTCGTTTTTGTATTTCTTGTATTGTGCTTTTTTATGGCTGTAGTTGGTTTTTAATCTGTTGCTTACATCGAGGCAAGCACTATTACGACATTCGCCCGCCCACAACGAGGATTTGTTGGCTTCTTTATTATGGGGGCACCCTATGAGTGAGCCAACATGACTCCCTAATCTCAGCCTTGTCTTCGGATAAACGGAAATCGATCTCACAACCTGGCGGAGAAGGTTTTTCGAGAATGCCCGTGGGTCAAACCACTGCACTGACACAAAGTAGAGATAGCGGTTGGACGAAATGTTTACAAATTTCAGACTTAACTCTGGGGAAGTTTTGTACAACTGTCTGATTTTAACCCCCTTTCATGACTGGATAGGTTTTTCTTAGGAGCAAAACAATCTCCTAGTTAGAAGAATGTATCATTTTATACTCATTTCCTTCCGTGGAAAAACAAAAAATGCAGTTGATTTTTCATATACGAGGCACATTAAACACACCTTTGCACAATTGTGAAGGAATTCGGCTAACAATGTCACTAGAATTCTAAAATAATTTAGAGTAATCCAGAAAACCTTTACGGTGCGCGGCGATGAAGATTTTTGCAATTTAACAAGACATTTAACCCGCAAGTCTCTATGAATTTAACTCTAATAACATAAACTAGATAAGCATAAAGATAAGAATAAAGCTAGATTATGTCCCGGAAATAAGAGTATGTAGTGAATTCATACACCTGCAACGGACTTTTCAAATTATCTCCCTTGCAGTTACTATAATAAAAATGAAAAGCAAAAGCAATTTTTATCTTTGCTGAACTCCGGATTGAAAAAAAAAATGCAAACAAAAAAAAAAGCTTCGTTTCAGCAAAGAAAAATCGAAATATTTCGTAGCATTCTTTTATGAAAGTTTTTCAAAATCAAATAGTTTAAACTTGTTTCATTACTCCCAATTTCTTTACAAATAGGAAGGCCTGAAATACAGATTCGATTACTTGAACTACTCATAAGTGTGTTGCCGGTAGAAATAAAAGCAAAGAAATAGAAAATATATTTCAACTCAAAAATACGATATTTGATTTTAAGAAAAACGATGAAATTTATTAGTTCAGGGATCAATGAAGACTCTTTCTTTATTGTCCGACATAACTTAGAAAACTATAGAAAGCAGGAATTTTGTACTTAATCAGCTAAGTTTTAAGCTACTGTAAAAATAACATGGCATTCTTTAAACATTCTCGCTATTTTTCGAAGTTGAAAATAGTCACGTAAATGGAAAATGAAATGATAAGTTGATGCATTAAACTACTGTGAAGAAGTATATCTTTTCCATTTTCGATACTAAATGAAATTTTATAGTCGTTTACCTAGAAAGCATACCTAAAAAGATTGCTAGGCTCAATATAAATAAACAAACGTGGAGGTGATAAATAAATTGGCTGAAGTATTTTTTAGAAGAGTATAATGGGATTGACACGAAGACATTTGCTTTTATTGCAACCTTCTTTTGATTTGACTAGGTATAAGGCAGTTATACCTTCCGCGGAGCAACAAGTAGATGTCCAACCTCTTTCTAGGCAATGGCACCACTCATCTATGGATAGTGCAAACCACTAATTTCGGACTTTAACTGTTCCTTAACAATTGCTTTTACAATAGCTAGATTAAAAACCATCACTTTAAGTTATGAAAATCCACCCTGACGGCAGAAGATCCTTTATCTGCTGTTTAATTGTCCAGAAACCCTGATCTTACCAGAACATACCTTTCACTGTCCAGCCAATGTGGCTGTCCTTTTCAAACTTGTTTTGTTACCGCAAGAACTCCGCTGCATCCCACAGGCACCTTATCTGGCAGCTGCTTTTACCCACGCTTTTGGTTGTATATAACAATTTTTCCTTCTGCAATATTCGCAGACACGAGAACATCAACATAAGGCAGTTGCCTGCAGCATCTCACATTTCAAATCGGGCAAAAACAAAGAACAAAATATTTAATTAGAAATGCATAGATTACTTAAACCTGCAGAGAAACGCATACCAAACCTCCACATCTAATACGCATGATATCAGTCTTCTGCACTTCGCGCCTTTCATTGACGTTACATAATACAGCCTTATTAGGAACTTAGGATTAATTGTAATACGGGTACGGTTAATTTGTAGTCTGATTTTTTTTTAACTAAGCATTGAGTAAAACATTGACGTTGGAAAAGAAAAAAAAATGTTGAGATCCTGCATGGTGTTCAGTATGAAACTCCAGATAAGAGCCCATCGATTTCATATTCGCATGACAGTCGGTGGATTCTGGTTCTATGTGATGGTACTTTAGAATGCGTTGGAAAACGTGATTATATTTTTTTCATTTTGCTTATCAAAATAGTTGTTTTTGGGGCTGAAGAAACAACGCTTCTTACTTTTTGAGGGAACTTTTGTTTTTCAGGTTTTGTCCAATAACATCTTTAGAAGTTCAAGATTATAGCAAGTGTTTACCCAATTAAGTCAAATAGAATTGAACAACAGAAACACACAAATTCTTAATATTTCCAGTGAAAACAAGAAGAGTCAATTAGTACATATAATTCTCCAGAACTTAGTTCTCAATCAGTTAACTTCTTTTGCTTTTATAGTAAAAAAAATTGCATTTGGTCCAAAGTCTCAGTTGAGTGGAATAAATATTTCTAGCTTTCGGCTGTACGAAATAGATAACAAAAATTAAATCACATAGAACATGAGGTATATTATGTGTCATGGTGCAAAGAAATTTCGTTGGATAATTTGAGGTACCGTGTTAGATTCGCTAGCCCAAGATGAAATGAAAATACTGTCACGTTTATTCGGAGCACAGCCAAAAATATGGTTGGTTGAAAGAGATTTCCAAAAATTATAGTAGTTTGGGTAGTTATGGTCCCTTTTCCAATAAAAGATAAAATGTCGTTGGCCTAATATATTGTTTTCGGTGCTGGTACATAAATACGGTAACTCTAGGATAGATGGTCATAGAGGAGACATGGCCAGTCTAAATATTTCCAAAACTTGATCATAGATAGCAGTTTAAACATTTTCGTAGGAAATGTTCAACGAGTTCATTCATTTGCGAGGTACAGCTGTGTTTTTCGATTATAAAAAGTAAGTG
Organism: Dolomedes plantarius; assembly: GCA_907164885.2. Lineage (NCBI taxonomy): Eukaryota > Metazoa > Arthropoda > Arachnida > Araneae > Dolomedidae > Dolomedes > Dolomedes plantarius. The sequence goes on along the minus strand of OU015491.1, from coordinate 196,940,256 downwards.
AAATTTTAATGTTTATTTAATTTAGTGGTGGAATATTTTTATCGAGTTGGGTATCTGAATGTTTTGCAATACGCCTGTTAATTTTTTTTTACTTTACGGATTTTTAAGTCACACATATAATCCAATATTTGCTTCTAAGCCTGAAAGAAACAAGTACAATATCGGAGTGATGTTTTGAATTGGGTGGCCATCTGTCCTTCAATTTCAGGATAGATGGCCACATAAAATCAAGGAGAGATGACCACCTTTAATCAATATTTCAAAATTATACGGAGTGAGGATTTTAACTAAATATAATTATATTTAAAATAATTATATAACTTTTATTTTTTTAATTATATTAATGGATATAATTGTTTCAATTTTAAGTAATATAAATATTTCAATAATAATAATATAATATGCCGCACGATGTCTTTTCCTAGTTTTTCAAGATGCCGAATAAATACATAAGAAAGCCTCAGTCAAACCGAGGGACCTGGAGACAAAATGATTTGTCTAAGGCAATGGAGACTGTGTAAACGGGATCATATTCGGTAAAAGGAGCGTCTATAGCATTTCACATTCCATGAAAGACTTTTGGATCGCCGATTTAGGAACAATAATTCCAATAAAGGCAGCATGAGTACTAGTCCGATGTTTGGAAAAGAAAACGAAGAAAGATTAGAAAAGCACATTAAACGAATGCAGAAACAATGATTCCCATTTACTCGAGAATTCTCGCTTTTGAATTTGCCACAAAAAAGCACTGTTTTAATGATACAAGGTAAGAGGCTGGGTATATTTGGCTAAGTCTATTCGTAAGTCGTCATTATGATATATCAATCAGAAAAGCTGAAGGTAGAAGTGAAGCTATGAATTGTGAAAAGATAGATGCCTACTTGAAACTACTCTGACACTCTTGAAGAAAATGAGTAGTTTGATAAACCCTCGAACATTTTTAACATGGATGAGTCCGGATTGCAGTTGAACAGTCGACCTAGCTTAGATTTAGCCGAAATGGATGGAACTGCTCTATTACCAACAAAAGTACTTTATGATATTGCACCAGTTCCTAATGTAACCATGACAAAAGCAGTTAGAAAACGCAACAAACAGGTAGCTATGCTTTTGACATCACCAGAAAATATTGACAAACGTCGGAAGCTTCCATGCCAGAAACAGATAAAGTTGATAAATTAGCTTAAAACCAGTAAAAAGTCTAAAATAAACGCGAGAAAAACAAAAACACGACACTTCCAGTAGCGAAGAAGATGAAATACATTTGAAATTATCAGATTCTACACATTCCGAGGGAATAGAATTTGATGAGGATAACTTTGTTGGTTGGGGAGAAGAATACAATACCACAATCAAAACTGATGACTGGATAAAATGCATAAGGTGCCTGTAGTGGTTCCATGAAATGTGTACAAACTATCAAGACCTTTGCCAAAAATGTGGTAAAATTTTACAAAAAGTGAAGGTTTGAAATTATACTTCAAATGTTGTTTATTCGCATTTTATTCACTCATTTTCCGTGATATAATTCCATCTTTACAAATTGCTATATGTTTTTCATGATTAACTATATGAAATGTGTTGTTTTTTGCTATTTTAACTTCACCTTTTCTTTCTTGTATTGGATGGCCATCTCTCCTCGGCTTGAAGGAGAGATGGCCATCTGCCATTTTAATTTCAAACTATGTTTCCTACTTTTGTTCTCAATGTTTAATAATTTTTTGCCCAAAATATGATGAGTATATGTATAAGAATTTTAAATATGCATAAATATTTCTTGTGGTTGCATTCTTAGAATTTTTATTTCAATCTTTAAAAACTATGGCCATCTATCCTAGAGTTACCCTAAATCAGATAAAATTAAACTGACACTCACTTTTTAGGATCTAATTTTTCTATTTATCAAAACAGCATATACTATATCCGCTACATTTGTATTTTTCTTTTCACATTTTGTAGAATAAAATATGTGCAATAAATTTAGGAATATTATCTTAAACGCTTTCATATACAGAAAGTTGCGAGCTATATCATTTTTGGAAAACAAAACTAATTATAGAAAGAAAATATTTTTTGATAAATGGGTCATTTTCCTTGTTATTTTAGCTTCTCGAAGTTTTATTGCCCTTCAAGTAATGTATTTTCCAGAAAGGTCATTTAAGGTTTAGATATAACGGTTTTGTTAATGAAAAAATAGCATTACTTAATGTTATATGCTTAAGCGAGATTCAATGACTTCTTTGTTTATAGATGCCAAAAAATACGAAAGATAGTACAAGCAAAAAGAGACCATAAACATATAATAATTTTGATTTATGTCTGTGTATTCAAATAAATTCAAAACTGAACTTATTTGTTCTAAAAGTTTACTTAAGAGCTCGCATATTTTTAAAACACATCCCTCACATTTTTCATAAAGTTAAATGTTTCTTTTATGACGTTATTTACACAAGCAACGAATATTTATTTGAACTTTACTTCTCTTTCTTGAAACAAACAGCTTTTGAATTAAGTACATATTGAGTTTAATGGCTTAACTAGAATTTTATATACGCATTCCATACTTTAAATAAAATGAATTTATTAATTGAGGTTGATAATTTTGTAATTTTTTGCGGCTCTACATTTTGAGCAGTTTTGGAATAAGAAGAAACTCATTAAGTTACTCACTGACTGCCTGCAAATAGAGAATCTTTAATAGAAATTCGGTATTTTCGCAAGTTTCTCTCTCTCTCTCTCTCGCTCTGTTTGTGTGTGTGTGTGTGTGTATTATTTTTAATATATATATATAATTCATTCATACAAACATACATATACAGGGGTTGTCCGGGGGAAAAAATGGAAACACTACGCTTAAAAAAGTTAATTTCAATCCTGCTGATTAAAGGCTAATTTCACAAATAACCACCACTATTTTATGAAATCGTCCAGATTATGTTCTCAAGGCTGTGTATGATTGAATTTTAAGCTGTGCATTGCAAAAATTAGTTCAAGGTGAAGACAAAAAGAGCAACCTGACTGACTGCTAAAAAGGGAAAATTGTAGGTGCGTGTCTATATCGTATTTTGGCAACCTCAATTGCAAAATTATAAGGGACATCGAGAGATAATAGCACCCTTTACACGTACGCTCTTTCGCGAGTGCTTGGAGCGTACGGAATTGCACGCGGTAAAACTTGCAGTACGCTCCAAACCAGCTTTCCCTTCCTCTCCGACACCTTCACACGTGCACTCAATCGCGCTGCATTGTGGTGTCACGCGGGAAAGAGCGTACGTGTAAAGGGCTCTATTTTGTCTAACTGCACGACTTAGTACAAAGGACGTGGTAAAACACTGTCTTCTAGACACGACTGTGGAAGGAAAATGAAGCTCACTGACATAGACAGGACGATATTAAACGCGATTTTTCCTTGAAACTGAAAGATAACTGGGACAAAGGAGACAGCTGTCCATAATGTGCATGTACAGAACCCAGTCTCCACTAATACATTCAGTATGAGTCGACAAAATATTTACATCAGAGCTGGTTTTCCAAACTCCTTGGGTCAAAGATGAATATAGTGATGCCAGGAGTATTAGGCATGGAATGATGGTTTACAGCAGGGGTGTCAAACTCAAAGGCTAACTTTGGCCAAACAAACAAGGTTTAACTATAGGTGGGCCGCAAAAAAAAACAATATTAATAGAAACGTAGGTTTTTTACAGTATATTACCTAATTACAATATATTCAACATAAATATACACATTTTGTTTAATAATAGCAAAAAAGAGTATAATTAAAAAATCACTTTGCGAATTCTTCCTATCTAATTATAATAATGCGTCGGTTATTTTATTGTATATTATTGTGCACCAATATATTGGCCGGGCTGCAAAAATGTTCGTCGCGGGCCGCGAGTTTGACATCCCTGGTTTACAGAAACATGTATTGTTTTCAGACGAATCAAACTTCACACTAATTCCCACCTCAGGATGCGTTTACGTGAGGACAGCGACAGAAGCTTACAACCTAAACTCTCTCTTTCCAACTGTAAATGTTGAGGTTCCGTCATGCTTTGGGTGGTCATATTAGGGTTTTCACCAGGTCCCATTATTACCTGAAGAGGAAGGATAACACGCAGTGACTATTTATTTATTATGGGCTACCATTGCCCTTCATTGGCGCAGACAGTTGTTTCCTGTAAAAGATCACATCTTTCAAGAGGATAGTGCCCCTATTCACTGAGATGCAACTGTAAAATTATGGTTTGAAGATCATGATGATGACACATTCCCTGCCTTGAATAACTACCATTTTTATTACCATGTTTTTATTAACTCGCTTTCTTGTTTATTTATTTGTGTGTGTGTGTGTGTTTGTTTGTCCGGTAGAAATCTTGCAATCGATTTTTAACTAACTTCCCGACTAGCTAGACATTTGAAACTTTTAGAATACCTCAGAACAAGATGACAATGAATTATTTTAATACGTTTAGCCATCTGTAAATGGTATTGAATTATTTTTCAGTTAATTTTGTTTTGTAGACTGGTGCAGCCATCTGTCAGCCGGGACGGCCACGAAAAGTTAAACGCAAGTTAACTTCAAATTAACTTCATTTTCTTTCAAGTTGATGGGATAATTCATCAAAAAATTTTAAAAAGTATTTACTAATACATAGAATTGTAAAGTTTATGTGATTCAACAGAAAATTTAAAAACATGGTATATAAAAAAGTTCGTTTTATCTTGCAATTATTAAACATTATCGAACTACAGTGGTCTGTATTGGAAAGCAGAATAAGATGCCGTTATACCTCACACCAGAATCTCTCAAGGATTTTGGAGCAATTTTTTTCCTGAAAAATGTGTAACATGTCACTTACCACCATCCAGGACTTACGTGCCCATTCCGAGGAGGAATCAAGCAGTTTTAAATACCAAATGTGCTCCAGCACGAAATTAGGAGCGTAATACCTGCTTCTGCAAAGGTGTTTCTATTATTTTGGACAACAAATATACAGTGGTACTTAGATTTACGAGTGTTTTGAGATACAAGCAGTCACTCGGCCATTTTTTTTTTGCCTTGAGTTGCGAGCTAAAGTTCGGATTACAAGCCAGCTTCAGACACCACACCGATAGTTTGCGGAATGAACGCCATGTAACGTTCTAGTCAAATGAACACACGAGAAACGTATACTATTTACAAAATTTATGTACAGTTATTATACAATTATATACATATTATTCTAAGACGACTTTCCAGTCTTAAACCGACCGATCAAATCTCAACAAGTCTCATATGAGGCAACTTGCTCTGCCTCCCACTTGAGTCGACCTCAGAAACCGAAAGGCGTCCAACCTCTCATTTCAGAAACATTCTGAAAGAGGGGGTAAAACAGATCTCATTGAACAATTTCCCTATCGAAATCAGCATCTTTAAAGTCGTCTTATCTCCACAGTAAATGTTGTACGTTATACATAATAAAATCAATTTATTGCAGTACAGTCAATTGTATTACATTTTTATATAACATATATTATTTATAAATACATGTTTCTTATTTAAAAACATGTACGAAGAATTGCGGTGTTTTTTATTTATTTTGTTGTTGTTGTTGTTGTTTGGGGGGGGGTTCGATGGGAGGAGGGGAACAGGAACGGATTAATGGTATTTCAATTAATTTCGATGGGTAAAACTGATTTGACACACGAGTAATTCGAGTTACGAGCTCCGTCACGGAAAGAATTTAACTCATGCCAAGGCACCAATGTGTGTGTGTACAGAGGCTGTTCACACATTTTTAAGACGATGTATATTGTATTCACAAAACTAAATTACATAAAATTCTTGTGTTTTAAATGTTCTATTTAACATCCCTTATTCTTAACTATCTTTCGACACCGCAATTTCCAGGATAATAATGCCTTTTGAAGTGTCAGAAGAGGTATTCTATCCCATTCCTCCTGAACAGCTTTCCAGAGTCCTGTAAGGGTTTTGGGACGATGTTTGGATAATGCAGATTTTAAAAGTCCGAAAGCACAAATATCCATAGGTGATACATCGGGAGATTTAGTAGGGATATCAGTGAAGTGTATGTCCTTGATACCAGTTTTTTGTTCCATTTCTTTTAGGAAATTTACAGTGGATTTTGATGTGTGACTGCTAGCTTTGTCCTGATGGAGTCTGACAGATTGATGGCATTGTGGGTAAAGCGATGGTATTTCATTCAGAAAAATTGTTCCTGATAGTATTTGGAGTTAATCTTGACTTTTTTTCCACTCTCTTTATTTTTAACTTGCCATTATAAGAAAAACCAGCAACAATCATGAATCCCTTAGAAAAACTTTCTTTCGATTCTTTGAACCATGTACTTAAATTTTTTTCTCCCCTTTTATGATAATAAATGGCTCTTTTTTTGTTGCAATCATTTAAATACACCCATGATTCATCTATTTTGACAATTGTTTTCCATTTTTCTTTCGATAAGTGTTTCTCATATAGAATTCTGCAGCGTGTCCTGCGTTCAGCGATATGATTTGGAAGAAGACGATGCACATTGCGTTTTTTCGCTTTCTTAAGATTAAAATCAACGCTTCTCATTTTGTTTACAGTGGACATCGAGCATTTTAATGATTTTGCAACTGTCCTTTGACTAGGAGGATTTTCTTTTAACATTAAACAACGTGCCTTTGCAATAGTCGAAGATGTCCGTTTTTTCCTTGGATACTTGTTTGGAATTTTTGTCCCACTTGAGGCTCTAATTTGACGTTTTTTTCCTTTCTTGTTGACGTTATTACCTATCGACGCTTTAGATATCACAAAACCATGACTCTCACATCGTTTTTGGATAACGGAGTATGCATATTTCTCTTCGGAAAGAGCATAAATGCAGCCTTCGAACCACTGCTTTGTTAAAAACGCCATTTTGAACTTTCAAGCCGCAGACTATAATTTTGACTTTTAAAAACATAGTACAATTGCAATTATTTCTTTTGCATCAAACGATTTTTTTATTACCACTTACCAAAATCGTCTAAAAAATGTGCGAACAGCCTCTGTATATATATATATATATATATATATATATATATATATATATATATATATATTATGTGTGTGTGTTAGCTATTTGCCCGGCGTTGCCCGGATATTTATTTATCCCAATTTTTTATTGCACATGAAAAGGAATGGATTCTACCTATAGTGTAAAAATCTAAGTAATTTAATTTACAGATATTTCAAAGTAAGTACAGTATGCAAATGATAAAGAAAAATTACAAATTCACTCTATTATTAATTTTACTCAAAACTTGATTATAAACATTTTTTGTTTCCTATATTCCTCTCAGTGACTCCGAAAACTATGGATTCGACACTAATCTCGGTCAGTTTGCATTTTTTATTTCCCCTTCCCCCTCTCTACCCCCCCCCCCAATGGTGATAGGAGGCTGAACTTGCACTTAAACGGCATCGGGAGGGCCCTATTCATCTCAGCGAAACAAAAACTATTGATTCGACATTACTCTCGGTAATTTTGGTCATTTTGCTTCTACCCCTTTTCCTCCATCAATGGTGTTGGGAAGCCAAACTTGCATTTAAACGATATCGGGACTAACCCTATTCTTCGCAACGAACCCGAAAACTATGGATGAGACAATATTTACGCTCATTTTGGACATTTTATATTCACACTTTCTTACCCCCACCTCACCCAACATTGCTGATGCGGGGCTGCACTCTCACTTAAATGGCATCGGTAGTGTCACTATTCATCCAAGAGACATCGAAAATTATAGATTCGATACTCTCTCGGTCATTATGGACATTTTATAATCCCCATTCTCCCCTCCCCCATTCTGATGGGGGATGAACTTGCACTTAAACACCATCGGGAGTATCACTATTCATCTCTGTGACCTCGAAAGCTATTGATTCGACATTACTCTCAGTCTCTTCCCCCGTCCCCCCTAATGGTGGCAGGAGGCCGAACTTGCATTTAAACGTCATCGGGAGTATCCTTATTCGTCGCAGAAAACCTGAAAACTCCGGATTCGAAACTATTCCCGGTCACTTTGGATATGTATATTACCCGTTCTTCCCTCCCCCCTATGCTAATGGGGGACTGAACTTGCACTTAAACGGCATCAGAAATGTCATTATTCGTTTCAGCGATACTGAAAACTATGATTTTGACATTACTCTCGGTCATTTTTGGACATTCCATATTCACCCCTTCTTCCCTCCCCCTCCCCCTATGCTAATGGGGGTTGCTGAACTTGCACTTAAACGGCATCAGAAATGTTACTATTCGTCTCAGCGACCCCGAAACCTATGATATTGACACTACTCTCGGTCATTTTGGACATTTTATATTCACCCCTTCTTCCCTCCCTCCCTCCTATGCTTATGGGGGGGGGGGGCTTTGCACTTAAGCGGCATCAGAATTGTCACAATCGTCTCAGCGACCCGAAAACTATGATTTTAACACTACTCTCGGTCATTTTGGAGATTTTATATTCACTCCTTTTTCCCTCTCCACCCTCTCCACAATGCTGATGGGGGAGCTGAACTTTCACATAGGCGACAACGGGAGTGTCACCATTAATCTGAGCGACCCCGAAAACTATGGATTCGACACTTACATCAGACGGATTTGATTATTTTTACATGTGCCCCACCTGTGAGTGCTAGGGGTGTCTTACCCTCCCCCCAGTGTTTCTTACAAGATTGTAAGTGATATGCGTACCAAGTTTGGTTAAAATTGCTCCAGGTGTTCCAGAGTGATGCTGGAACATACACACATCCACACTTACATACATCCATTTACACACACACACACACATATATATATATATATATATATATATATATATATATATATATATATATATATATATATATATGCAGTCAAGAGCCAAAATATTATGACCACCTGTCAATAACGAGTTGGCCCACCTTTGGCGCGCAACACAGCTTCAACTCGCCTTGGCATGGATGCCACAAGTCCTTGGTAGATGGCCGGAGACAGATTGTACCAGATGTTTAAGCAACGGTCAAGCAAATCCGAGATATTGCGAATTGGTTGACTTTGAACTCTGAGCTGCCGTCCCATGACATCCCAAATGTGTTCTGTCGGATTGAGATCCGGTGAGTTAGGCGGCCAGGACATTAACTGGAATTCAGCATCATGTTCCTGGAACCACTCCAACATAATTTTAGCCTTGTGACACGGGGCGTTGTCCTGTTGGAACATTCCATTTCCAGCTTGAAAAACAGAGGCCATGTAAGGGTGCAACTGGTCCGCAATGATGTTCAGATACCCTGTAGCATTCATGGTCTCCTCTACCGCAACCACGGGTCCCAGAGACGCCAAAGAGAACGCCCCCCAAAGCATAATACCGCCACCACCGGCCTGTGTATGACCTACTGTACATTGAGGGAGCAACAGTTAGCCTGGAAGACGGCGTATCCTGACACGGCCATCGGCGTGATGAATGACAAACCGTGATTCATCTGACCAGGCAACTCTCTCCCACTGATCCATGGACCAGTCGCGATGTTCCCGGGCCCAGCGCAGGCGCAGTTGGCGATGACGCTTGGTCAGCAAAGGCACACGAGTGGGACGTTTCTGCGTAGCCCCATATCCAACAGTGTCCGCTGAACAGTGTGCTGATATACTATTCTACTTGGCCCTGCATTGTATTGGGCTGTCAGCTGAGCCACTGTCTGGCTCCGGTTTTGCTTCACCATACGAGACAGTCTCCGACGACCTTTTTCTTTGATAGCGTGTGGACGTCCAACACCATGTCGTCTACTGATGGGTTCACCGTCAATCATCCACTTTGCATAAGTAGTAACAACTGTAGGTCGCGAACAACCCACGAGTCATGCAGTTTCGGAAATACGTGTTCCGAGCCTTCGAGCCATTACAATCTGCCCTCTATCAAAGTCGCTTAGATTCGCCTTTCCCATCACACACAGAAGTAAGTGAAAGAATGAGTCTTCAGACTCTCCAGCAGCAGTTATATACCACTGCCACCTGATCACGTGCCTTCCACGTCATCCAGGCGAATTCATTGCAAAATGTAGGGGTGGTCATAATGTTTTACGTCTTGAGTGTATATATATATATATATATATATATATATATATATATGTATGTGTGTGTGTGTGTGTGAGTGTGTGTATAATTAAACACACACACAGATATATGTCCAGTCTTTATGGAGATATATGCGTTTCATCTACATATTTCGATGACACCACTCCAGTGAACGACTAACTTTGTGCAGGTACGATATTTGCAACTTTAAATTAAATTCCATAAATATTGGAAACACACATATTCTGACACCGTTCATATATTTCCCTCTGATGAATATCGCCACTCTTGCGGTATTATAGTTTTGATATATCTCAACTCGTGCAGAGCTGTGCGTTTAATATTTTACCAACATTTCGTTTCTGAATTTTCGATAGCTAATATTTCTTCAACGTCATTAATTCCCCCAAAATGGAGTTGGTATTCGTATATTATCGGATATTTTTCCGACGCTGGCTTTTCAGTGATCTTCCCTCATTATTTGTTTTTTTTTAATGGTGGTATTTCGAAATGGTTAATAAATAATATTAAGCGCAACTAATAATGAAATATTTCGGAATTGCAGATAGTTAAAGATAAAGACAAAATGCATGTAAATGTATATGTATGTACGTATGTATGTATGTATATGTTTATAGTGTTATTTTATATAAGTGTATGTGTATACATAGGTGTATATACACTGCTGGCCACTGTAAATGCAACACCCTGAAGGAAACATGCAAATAATATGAAATTTACAACATGCATTAGCGGAGGTGAGATATGCAAATGATTAGAATTTCAGCGCAGACGCACATCACGCGCACCTGTGGCGCCACTTCAAAGCGCTATTTAAGGCTTGGAGATTTCGACGATTTCAAGTTCGGCAATTGTGTTTTTCTTGTGGTTTTTTCAAAAAACGATCAATTATGCCTCGTCGAAAACAGCGATCATCTTTTGATCAAGTATCCGAGTTCGACAGAGGAAGGATAGTGGCCTACCGAGATTGTGGATTATCTTTCAGGGAAATCGGTAGTCGTGTTGGACGAAACCAAGCAACTGTAATGCGGATATGTGATCGTTGGATGCAGGAGGATACGACGGACCGGCGTGTTCGATCGCATCCTCCTCAGCGCACCACTTCACGTGATGACAGGCAAATTGTGCGCATGGCAGTGACGGATCGCTCAGTCACATCACGAACCATAGCACAGCACATGCAGTCTGTAACGTATCATCCAGTGTCTGCGCGTACCATTCGACGCCGTTTACAGCAGAGTGGTCTGTCCGCAAGACGTCCATTACTTTGTCTACCCTTGACGCAGAACCACAGACGTCTCCGCCGCCAATGGTGTGATGACAGACGGATGTGGACGGCAGATTGGAATGAAATTGTCTTTACTGACGAGTCACGCTTCTATCTGCAACACCACGATGGTCGCATTCGAGTCTGGAGACACCGTGAAGAGAGGATGCTGAACAGCTGCGTTATGCACCGCCACACTGGTCCTGCACCGGGTATTATGGTATGGGGCGGTATTGGATATTACTCTCGCACACCTCTAGTACGCATTGCCGGTACTTTAAACAGCCAGCGCTACATCTCCGAGGTGTTGGAGCCAGTTGTCCTTCCTTACCTTCAGGGCTTGCCCACAGCCATATTTCAACAGGATAATGCGCGACCACACGTGGCATGCATTGTCCAATGGTTCTTCGTCAATCGCCAGATTGAATTGCTTCCCTGGCCGCCTCGCTCTCAGGATCTTTCGCCGATAGAAAACACGTGGTCCATGGTTGCTATACGATTGACCCAGCTTCCATCCCCAGCTGCCACAGCAGATCAACTTTGGCAACGTGTGGAAGCTGCTTTGTCTGCCGTATCCCAAGAACTCATCCAAAGTCTCTTTGAATCAATGCCGAGGCGTGTGGCAGCGGTGATCTCCAACAATGGCGGCTACTCTGGCTACTGATTTTGGCAGGAACCACACTTCAAAGAAGTCTATAAATTTAATCATTTGATACTTGGTCAACATGCTATCTACAAAATAAATTTTGTTGTGATATCTCTTGTCTTTCTTGGTGTTGCAATTTGGGTGGCCAGCAGTGTATATATATATATACGAGGTATATACATCGAGGTATATACTCGTATATATATATATATACCGGGTGGCCAAAAAGTTCGTAGAAACTTTAAAAATTCATAAAAGCCGGAAAATTAACCAAAATGAAAAAATGCTTGCATGGTTAGCACTGCTAGGTAACGGGAATTATTTTATGACAGGAAAAAAAATAACTCAATAAACAACCGACAGGTGGCGCTGACGTACACAAGTCAAAGGGGTGTATCATGTGTATCTATTTGGTCCATCCAATAACTGAAAGATGCGATCCGTCGAGAGGTGTCATGTATATATTCGGACCTGCTGCACTCTGTCGTTGCTTTATTTGTGACTCGACTGCAATGTGTTATCCCTTGTGTTTGGGTCATGTGGAACACCTACTGCTGTAATAAACGATTTAGAAGCATTCTTTTCGTTATTTGCGTATCTTTTTTTGACTTGTGTACGTCAGCGCCACCTATCGGCAGTTTTTTTAGTTGTATTTTTTTCTGTCTTAAAAAATTTTCCGTGACCTAACAATGCTAACCCTGCAAACTTTTTTAAAAATTTTAGTTATTTTTCCAGTTTTTATGAATTTTTAAAGTTTCTGCGGACTTTTTCTCCAGACGGTATATACTATATATATATATATATATATTTATATATTTATTTATTAGGGTGGAGCGCTCATTTATGGAAAAAAATTTCAAATTTTCATTTTTACTGGACCTACCTATAGAGGATCAAAATAAATTATGACAATTTTTTTATTAATATTTTCCTTTTACCCGAGCATTTACTTTGAAAATTTACACTTTTGCACGCATACAGAGGAAACTTGAACGAGATTATAGTGCTAAATTCTATATAAACTACTATTTATTAAGAATAAAATGACTCAGATTGAACAAAATATTACTAATTTAATAAAAAAAGCTTCACTTGAAATATAAAGCTTATATAAAACTAGTCAAAGGATACTTTAAAATCACGTTTGGTGTCGAATTTGGGCATCAATTTTCTTGACTCAATTTTGGAATTCATGAGATCTTCTCTGGACTTTTTGTCACATACCTGCATAGAAACCTCCGTTAGTGTCTTTACTGAACATTCTACATCTTTTGTATTACATGAAAATCATAGAAAAGGTATATTTTCTCATCATTTTGTTTCCAAAATCGAGAACAAATCTTTATCCTTGACGTCTCTAAGAATGGAAGTTGGAAATACTTTTGTTGCCAATCTAGAAGGTCTGAGTATGATTTGGAATTAGATTTTATTTTAGGGACCTCAAAAACAAGAGGAAACTTTCAATGATGAATCGCGTGTCTTGCTTTTAAGATTCTTCTAGCAGTAAGTTCCCGAATGTGTTTTTCAAGATCTGTTAACATCGATAATATAACATTCTCAGGATGTGCAAAGAAGTTGTTCCTCTCAATGACAGGATCGACTACTTCTTTTAGTTGAGGCGGAAGGTATCGAGAATCTGAAACCAATTTCCAAAAATGTCTAGGCCCATCTTTGCAAGACGGATGCATTTTAATTTGGATCCAAACAGGCGCGTTAACTCTAACAACAAACGTGGCAAGATGTTTAAGATTTTCAGACGGTTTTCTCGTCGAAATATATAGCCTTAATATCCTGTTGGCTTTCGTTAACAATCGAGCATGCGACATTTTTCCTGGAGCTCTGTTGGCTAGATCGGAAGAACACTTGCCACTAATTACAGCTGATGCAATATCATACAAATAACGTTGATCCGAACTTAGATTTCTGATGATATCCGACTTAATATCCGGCAACACGCTTTCTACCTTTTCATACTGTACAACCTAATTGTTTTCACAATTTTCTAGTAATCTTCCAATAGTACCAGAATATGAAGTAGGCCCATTAGTTTCGCCACCCAAGTATGAAAACAGATGTCTTAAAGGCAAGTCATTCATGTGTAAAAGGCATATGATCCATTGTAAAGGTTGATGCAAACGTGTTTCTAACAACCGTATAACACCGCCGTTTTCCCCTGTATTGTAACTGCTCCATCACAAACAACCGCTACAGTTTCTCTCAATGAAATGTTTTCAGAAGAAAGCAAGTCACATGTAGCAAGTTCTATGCTCTGAGCCATCCCAATACTTTGTATAGCGTAGCCGACATAAATAGAGTCTGGTTCCTTGATAACTGAAATGTGTTCCTCTACCATCACTTGGCGGTATTTTTGACACCCTTTTTCACTATCGTTAAAAATTTATCCTTTCTGCCGTCTAAGAATAAAGCTGAAACAAAGAAAACTCGATGTTTAGCTAATATTTCTGTGCGTTTTTTTGCTCTTTCACGGCGCAATTTTGATCTGTCTATTATTTCGACATCTGATTTAATGTCATGAAGAACTGTAGATGCGATTGCTGCACCAGCTCTATCAGATAGGCCATATCGATCACATGTTTTTGACAAAGACGGCAAGCTGAGATTTGATTTTTTCTGGGGCACTTGGAGCATTGAAGAACACGGTTCTAAATTATCG
>OU015491.1:196123066-196260566 GCA_907164885.2 Dolomedes plantarius | reverse complement strand
TCAAGGAATATTTCCAGTTTTAGATTCTATACTTTATCTCAATGTATGTTTTCCTTTGATAAAAGAATTTTAAAATCCATTTCATCGGAATTTCTTGCAGTGTTGATACTTAATATTTATCTTTAATATCTACATCTCGTAAGTTAGAAAAGAATTTCGAAAGTTCCTTTTATCTGGCAGGGAAATGTATATGATGTAGTCGATCTCAAACTTTTTTTTCATAAATATATACTATAGTACAGTGTTTCCCCGACCTGTTGGTCGCGACCCCATAAGGGTCGCGTAGGGTTTTCTGGGGGATCTCCACGGCTTTGTGGATTTAGCCCGTCTGCACACGGAGCAACTCAAAAGAAACTGATAACTGACTCAAATCACAAACCAGTCTGTGATGAGTCGCAACCTATGTAATTGAATGGAGCCACGCACACTACGCAACTGGTTACAAACCCGTCCGACTTTTTTGTAACCAGTTGCGTCGTGTGCGTGGCTCCATTCAATTACATAGGTTGCGACTCATCACAGACTGGTTTGTGATTTGAGTCAGTTATCAGTTTCTCTTGAGTTGCTCCGTGTGCAGACGGACTTAAAGTAACTGTGTAGCGAATTTCATCGAAGAAAGTTTTCAATATTTATTTACCATTGTTGATGAGATAATGAAGAATACCTAACAGGTATTAATTATCTACTGTGCACAAATTATAATCCGAAAAACAAGGAGCGATGTTAAAAATACAATGTTTATTAACAGTACAAGCACATAACACCCTCAAAATGAACAAAATAACAGAGCACGCTAAAATTAGAACAAAAATTAATTTTTATTGGCTGTTGAATATATGACAGGGTAGAGCTCATTTCAGTCTTGGAGGATGCGATCTCCCAATAACCATCAAACTCCAGGACATTTTTTAAATATCTTGTTCAAAGCGCAAAGTTAGATCGTTTGAGATCTACTGCCTTGATTCGGAGGTAGATGAAAATCTCTGTTACTTCCTGTGCAGAGTACACAAATTCTACTCAGCAGTTTGTCTTTAATAAATCTGTTCTGTCCTTTTTGGCATGATTTTTGTAGTTTCACCAATTAATTAAAGCAATTTTATTTAGGTAAGAATTTTCAATGTTATGTATTTCTGAACCAATAAGGTAAGTGAATTTTTCTTACTTGGGGTTATATTCGGTTCTTGATTTTACACATCTTTGATTTAAGAAAGAGAACACCAAGAAAATTTCCTAAAATTCTCTCTCTTAATTATGGCAAATCCGAAGCCCTTAACACCCGTCTGTTTAGAGAATTTTGGAAAGACATTAATGAAGATCATGAAATTCTGCTGTTTTACTCATGCATATGCTTGCTATCTAATGGAAACTTTCTGAACTGTGTTTATGAGACGTAAGATAAAATCAAGTTGTTCTCAGAAGATCAAGAAAATTACGAGCTTTTGTCTCAGTTTAGTGGTGAACTATGGAAGAAAAGACTTGCTTATTTAGATATTTTTGAACAACTGAATAATTTCAACCTGAAGCTTCAAGGAAAAGAGACACACATTGTCTAACTCCACGTCAGTCTGATGGTTTTTGTCTCGAAATTGCGGACCTGGCGTCGAAAAGTAAACCAAGGAAACATTGCGATGTTTGAAAAATTGTCCAGTGTTGCTGAGGAATCTGAAGAACTCGATTGGCATCTAAAATCCTATATAACAGGGCACTTTCAATCTCTGGAAAAAGTTTCAATGGTATTTCCCCAAGCTCAAAGAAGAAGGTGCACTTGCACGAAACCCATTCTCTACTTCTCTAGACGTGATTAATATTCCCGATGAAATACAAGATGCATTTTTGGATCTTCGAAATGATTAATCAGAAAGTGATTTGTTTAGAGAAAATCGCTCATTCACTAAATGGTGGGCTATGTATCAAACTTAATTTTCGAATTTCGGTGCCATTTGCCACCACGTATCTATGTGAGTGTGGTTTTTCAGGTGTTGTCCACATCAAAACGAAGTTACGAAATCAACTGAGTGTCGAAGATCATATGGGGTTTATCAAACACCCAACCATTAATTTCGAAGATGGGTATGCCTTTGCAAGTACAGCCATCATATTGAAATTATTTCATTTACTTCATTTTTGTTAAATAAAATATTTGGTTCCAATTAAATTATTGAAAATTAAGTTTAGTGTTTTTCCTTAATATCTTAAAATACCTTATTTATGAAAATATATAGGGTGTGAAGGGGGGAGGGGTCGGTCGCGAGATGCGAAAAAACACTGAAGGGTGTCGCGACTCGAAAAATGTTTGGAATCACTGATCTACATCAAAAGAACGGTATTTACCACTACATAATTCCATTTTATTATTATTCGACATTAATTTTATTTTATATTATTTATTCTGATTTATTTTACTTTATTAGATATTTTCGGACTCCTTTTCTTACTTTACAGACAACATAACATTACGAAACTAACCCCTGGTCCTAAACGTTTTGCAATTAATCGGATAACTGAACATCCCGTGCCAGCAATAAAGCTTTTTTTTGACTAATGCCATGATGAAATTAATTCTAGAAGAAGCTAACCAACAAACGAAGAGAGTATGTTCAGAACTTAATAAAACATACACATTGGTTTCTGCTGAGAAACTTGACGCTTATATTGGTAGGAAAATATGAAACTTTTTACGGAATAATTTATAAATAAATTGAAATAAAATGTAAATAATTTGCATGATTCGAAATTCATTTCATTTTTTTAAAGTTATTTTCATTACTTTTTTTTTCAGGTTTGCTTATTTTAGATGGAATCTATAAGTCAGCTGGAGAATCTCTAAAAGAGTTTTGGAACGAAGGAGATGGCCGGGACATTTTTCGTGCAACTATTTCTTAGATTTTACATCAGAGAAAGTAAAGTAAATTTTAACTACTTCGTGTAGATAAGCGAGCTGCAATAAGTTCATTGAGATATTTATTAAGATATTTGAGATAAGTTCAATTGAGATATTTGAGATATTTATTGCAAAACATGGTCCTTGCTTACGAAAATGCAATAAATAACGAACAGCTTGTGCCTTCCAATGGTAAATGCTCATTTGGAATATACATATGTTCCATCTAACCCAACAGAGAATAACAGAATTAAATTGTGGTTGATGTCTGAGGTTAAAACAGCTTATGTTTGTGCTGCTGAAAACTGTACTGGAAAGATATTCGCCTTCTGATGGTGAGCGAGACGAATATGAAGGAATAAATGTTCTATTGCGACTAGTAAATTCGATTCAGGGTACCACTCAAAATATTACGGTTAATTTCTTCACAGATTATATCCTTGCTAAAGAACTATTGAAAAATTATTAACTATTGTTGTAACTCTCAGAAAAAAAAGTCATTTATTCTTCCTGAATTTCAATCATCACATGATAGAGAAACATTTGACTAAGTTGTCTACAGCAGCGTCAGTATTTCGTGCTATAAAGATAAGAGGTGAATACCGAAAAAGTTGTAATAAGCAGACAAATGAATAACAAAACAAATTTCACTCCAACACCACTTTATGCAGCAAATTCACTTCTCCCTCCTTTAATGTGACCTCCATCTTGGTGGACGACCCATTGCAATCTGAACACTAAGTTCTCAACGGCCAAGCGTAACATGTCACCAGGAATGTTTATCACAGACCGAGATATGTTGTCCTTTTAGGGCCGCCAAGTTAGAGACTTCACCAAGATACACCTTGGACTATAGATAACCCCACAGTAAGAAGTCACATGGGTTAGGTACGAGGAGAGAGGTGGCCATACAAGTGGAAATAAACGAGTGATTACCCTTTCTTCTTTAAAACGATGACGCAACAGACTCCGATCTTTATAGCCCTAAATAGTGGCTCTGCTGTCGACTACGTAGTCATGCATTTGCATTTATATGTTTTACTTGCATTTTATGCAAATTCTCGGGTGCTGCAACAATAACAGCGCCATGTATTCCCCTACCGGCGACTTTTGGAATTAATTTTTCTTTTCAAGGAAATCCTTTCTCATGTCATCCTTAGTCCCTCTATCAATTTGGGGGAATTCCGGCAGATAGATCGCGCTAGATGTGGCTCTGAGTAGTGTCAGTTTAATAAAAATCACCCTGTAAAATGAAACTAAAGATGGAGTAGGTATTACTGATAATTTAGCTGCCGCGTACACATGCAAAAGGGGGACTAGAAGATGGCCTATGTGTTTATACAAAAGAAGCTTTTTCTAAAGGAACTCGACAAACAGTTGACTTAACCTCACAGAAATATTACGACGAAGAAAATATCCCACTAACAATAAAGAAGAAATTAGCAATTGAAGCAGGTGAAAAAACAGAAAATATCAGTTTACTTAAACGAGGATGGTTCATAGAATGCGTTCCTGGTTAAGGAAAAAAAACTTTAAAGTGATAGGATACACAGCAGGAACATTTTGTTATTCCAGAAGGTTTTATGAACCGTAAAATTTATTTTCAAGTATCATTTGAAGCACAGTGTGAAATGCTCTCCGAAGCCGATATTTTGATTTATCCTATGCAGATAACCCCGAAAGATAAGTTCTGTTGATAGTAAGATGAAAATGTAGTGAAATCCTAACATACAGGATCCTTCCATTCCTGCATAATTTTGAAACTGGTAAAGGGACATTGCCTCACAACCTAATGCTCTTCCTTAATTCAGAAGCTCTCAAGAAATTCGGGCAAGAAAAGAAAGAGAGATTGGAAAACACAAGCGAGGTGTGCTTCATGCTTAGCTATTCTTTGCAAAGAGCATGTAAATGTGTACTGCAAAATTTGATAGTCATGAAATAAGTATCAAGAATAATGTAAATAAAACATAATATGCTTGTAATTAAAAAATTGCTATTATTTCTCAAGATTTTAAATCCTTAATACCGCTTATACAAACAACAGATTGGAAGGGCTGGGTGAGGGAGAGGAGTAATAAAAGATCCGAAATTCATCGTCTCTATTAATAAACACAAAAAATATATGAAATAAATATATAATATTTTTATGACCTTGATATACAAATAAAATGCTAATTATTTGCATATCCCAGCATCATCTTCCTTTCATGCGAATTTGACGTTTGTATCATCCTTCCTTCATGACGTTGCAATTTTAATGGCCAGTAGTGTGTGTGTGTGTATGTATATATATATATACACACTGTAAATATAAAGGAAAAGGACACTATTTTTCATACGAATAATTGCTTATATACAACGCAGTTAAAATTATTTATCCGCAAACGTGTCACTAAATAGAAATATTTCTATGATTTTTTACCAATTTATATCAGCTACAGGAATTAGATAAATCATACAAATCAAAATACTTTTTATTCGACTCAAAAAAATAACATTTTATAAAGAAGAGGACTTAACAAAGTGAGTTAGTTTGAGCTATAACACAGCAGGGCGCCTCTTCTTTTTACTTCATTTGCTCCTAAGAATTGCAGAAATGCGATTCTAAAAAGGAATGCGAAAATTCGGTGCAAAAATCTTATTTTCCCATTATAAACGGAATAAGATTTACCTTCAACGGAATAAATAATAAAACACACAAAATGTACTAAAGCTCTGGGTAGAAAAGGAGTTTTATTCCAAAAATTGAAATTCGAATAAACATCACAGATAGGATTTCATTTTATTCTTGCCTGACATTCGGTCGTTTGTCGAATTTATCAAACATTAAGACCACTGGTAGGTTTTTTAAAAATAATTGCTTTCTATATACGCGTAATATTAACATATATAAGAAATATTTTATAATAGATAGTCACTTATATAAGGGGTCTTAATATAAATAAATATTCAGTCTGTATAAGTAAAAAGAAGTTCTACCTGAAATAATGATGTAAGTTTTTGTCGAGTAGGTGCATTTATTCTTCGTAACAAGAGTTTTCTATATATCTTAAAATACCCCCTTCATTATAGAAATATTTCGTTTCATCTTTGTTTTGTTCAGTTTGAAAAAAAATAATAGAGCATATTGCAGCAGTATTTTAAAACACTACTCAAAAGGTATTTGAAGTTGAACTTTCAACCAGTTATCTAATTATATTATGCCTACTTTTTAAAGATTTTAAGCTCATAATGAGAGAACAAAAGCTCTGATTTTATAAATGCATGCCGAATTTTAAACTAGAGGTGTTTTCTTTAATAAAATTAAAAGCAAACAATTTATTTCAGTTAAAATGTGTTGTAGTTGTTGTTGTTTCTCAAATGCCCCTTGCCGGAGGTTGTGACGTCTTAGGCTATTCTCTGAGGCTTTTTAAAATTAATAAAATCGTGACCGAGGAAAACAGAGTTGTGAATGATAAGCCAGGGGTTAGAAACCTAATAGAAATTTAATGAAACAAAACAAATTAACATTAAACTAGTACAACAGAATCAAATGAATTTTAACTTGAGTTCAGAGTGATTTAACAGTACGCTCAGAGACCCAGTTAGCCTCCCACAGGAGCTTAAAAAACACCACCGCCTCGCCTGACTGTTACATGACGCACTCTCTAAAAATCTCCAAGTCTCTGCCTATATCTCACGGTCTTTTCTTTGACGGCATGTCTTGAAATTCCTCGGAAGGCAACTACGATCGAAAACAGGGGCCGTGCGGATTATCGGGTGACAGTTTTTCTTATCTACGAATATTCCGGCCATCTTTATTGCGCTTCAGTGTCAAACTCGCACTGAGCTATTGCTATAAAAGACAGTTTTACGAGGCGATGGGTGACGCTTCTGTTTTTCAAAACAGATATTCCCACATCTTGCCCGGGAAACCGATATGCCTGGGCATAACTTTCAGTCTAAAAATTCTGGTGGCGTTTGCTAGTGTTGCTTTTTTAATCTGCTCAGAATCCTTGCACGGGTTCAAAACGATGGTAACTGGAAGATGGTATTCCGATAAGTACGCAGCTGTGTTCGTGCATCCTGTGAGGTCTTGGGAAAAATAACCCCAAACTTGCATGACGCTACAAGGATCCTACAGGCCAGCGGACCGATGGTTGTGTCTCCGGTTTACATTGGCACCACATGGGTCGGGGTCTGATTTATCCAGGTGCCACCTCAATTTTGACCGACCCCCCCTCCCTCCCAGGGGTGACATCTAGGAGGATCATATCCTCTCCCACCCTCTCTGACCGCCTAGATGGACTTTCCGGTCTTCGGATATAATGTGACCATATCCGGACTGGACACGGAGGTATTTAATGGCGCTTCTCGGGTTTCGATTCGAGCACCCTCGAAACCGAAAGACGGCACGCTACCATTAGGCTACCTCACGCCTTCAATTAAAATGTTGTGCGAAGCAGTACGAAGTATAGATTATAAAAGTAAGTCTTTCTCTTGCCTGTATTTTCAGCGTACCACGGCCATAAATTATGGTAATCGAGTGCTTTAGATATTCAAAATATTACACTTCTGTTTACAACTATTCAAAAATTTTGATAATGATAGATAAATCCATCTTAGATAATGCTTATTTCTTCTTTTATAGGTTTATATCGATTAGTTGAATTTGATTATGCAGATAATGATTTAAAATATCTAAATAATCTTAAGAGAAAAAAAATAGACATTAACAATTATAAATTTATCCATTATTTGTGAAACATTTCAACGCAAAGTAATAAACCCTAATTTTTTAGTAATTAACTTTGGGTTCGCAATGCATGACAAACCCAAAGTGCATGACATTTTTTTGTCTTTCACTTAAATGTTTTTTATCTTTTATCCTCATTTGGTTTTATAAACACAAAGAAAATATTGAACAAAAGTTAAAATCGGCCAAAATCACATTTCAAAAGGCGAATACAAGCGTTCTTTTATAAATAGATATTAGAGTAGATATTTGTAAAGGTCCAGAAGAAAGTTTTTTCAGAGGCCATATGGCAACGACGCGTTGTTTAGGTTTAACACGCTTTCATAGCTTCAATTTCGGCAGGTGTACTATTGATGTAACGTAAAATCTGGCGTCAGTGCTCTAATAACTAGCAGTCTCAAGCTCTACCTTTTTCAGCTATATTCGAGACTGAGAGCCCGTTAGTGAGCTAGCTCTCTACTGTCCTTTACAGGCCTTAACATTACATTACCAAAGCAACTTAGAGACATGGTTTAGAGAGCTACGGTGAATTTTTTCTGTATGGGGGATAATTAGACCGGGACCTTCTTAAAAACATGGTTTGGTTTGGAGCGCTACGGTGAATTTGTCTACATGGAGGCTAATTAGACCGGGACCTTCTAAGAGACATGGTTTGGTTTGGAGCGCTACGGTGAATTTGTCTATATGGGGGCTAATTAGACCGGGACCTTCTACTTAAAGCCGATGCCAGCGTCCTAGCCATTCGGCCAGAGTCCGGCCCTTAGAGACATGAGCTTTCAAAAGACATGAGTTTCTCCTTTAAAAGTAATACCTACATTCGAGATATCTTTGTGATATCTCATAGCAATAATTGCTAGACCTAAAAGCAAAAATAAGGATTGATTGTCAGCCAAGAGGCTACAACACGGAACTTTACCCAGACTACATGTGAGCCTATCTATCCTAACAGCTCTACAGATAAAGATATCAGATCACCAAAAGACCTTTTATGCTTCTACAAGGTTGTTGACATCACCAAGACAGGGATTGGTGCCTTTGGGCTAAATTGTTTTCACATGTCACTGACATGACAGCAACAGCAACTAAAACAATGTTCCGAATTTTTTTGTTTAGATAATCGCTATTACGATTTTATAATAACTGTCATAATTTTAAAAAACTCAAAATTACATAGAAACTTACCTGGCTTTGAATTGCATTGTCTACTGTTCCCGACACTTATTTTATCCTTGTTTTGTGTTATTTGCTATATTTCTTAAACTTTTCGTTCAAATTTGCTTCATTGGTTGTAGAGGCAGACTTCCAATAAATCGTAAAATATGTCTGCTCTTGGAACTGTTTGTTTCGGTCTGTATTCATCCACCAAGTTATTCTGACATAAGAATTCCACAAGAAGAGCAAAATTGGTTTGCATATTTACAAGACTAAGGTAATTTCAATCAGTCACGAGGTATTTAAATCGATTGTATTTTTTCCCATTTTTTATAGTAACAGTACACGTTTAACACTTTTATTTTGTGGAAACTGCTTTATCCATAATGCTAATCTTAGTTCTAGTATTCTAATCTTCCTGGATTGCAATATCTGAGCAATTTTTTTCCCTCAAGATATTAAGCTTAAACCCGTATGAAGTATTCTCAAGAATCTAAGACAAGTATCCAGACAGGATATCTGTAAAATCAATTTTGACATTCACTTACCTTGGACTGAAATGTAGCATGATCAAAATGCAAAGTGAGATACAATATCCAACGATATCGAGATCATATCTCTATATAACCAGAAATGGAATATTAATTAAACATTGCATACCACTTGTGTGTGTATGTGGCTAAGATCCCTATGATGACGACAATCACATCCTAGCAGCGCCGTAACTACACATTCATGTGCCCTGGGCAAGAATTTTCATTTGGTCCCCTTAATTAATTAGGTTTAGGAAAATAATAAAACAAATACATCATTTTGGGCCCCTCTTTCAAGTGGGCCATGGGCGGGTACCCCTGTTGTTCCTGCCTAGTTACGGCACTGCACCCCAGTCCGGTGTACGCATGAAAACAAGGAAATGGAAACATAAATCACACAATTACAGAAGAATTTTTCATTAACAAACGATGACACCGGTGATGGACGATGGATTGTTGCTACCCTTTCTAGACAGGGGGGGGAGCTCTTTTTGTAGGCGGAAGACTGACGAGTTACCCAGAATACAGCCAAGTCTTATTTTTTAATCGAACCCGAGCCCCCGGTGTAGCAGGCTGATGCCTTAACCAGTTAGCCGCCGAGCGACACATATCACTTGTAACAGACTAATGTTTCCTTATGAAAGACGTGTAAAAAACACGTCTTTTTAATGTACGAATGGTTAACCTTTTAACTGTCTTGCCTGAGATTGTCTCGGAATAGATTTTTTTTCTTGCATCTTATTGTGAAACCCGAAACTATCTCGGGACAAGTTGATTAGGGGCTTTATTCCATAGATGGCTGCACTAGTATTCTATACCATATCTTGGCAGGTGAATTTTTGCTTTATTCAGTAGATGGCAGATTCTGTACGTTAATTTGCACTAAATATTTGATTTTTGCAATAATAAAAAAATTGACATTTTCCATACCAAAATCATCAAAATAACTTGACAGTTAAAAGGTTAATCAAATCCACTTATATAAAACTTTTAGCGAGACCCTAATTGACATCCAGACTGCCTCACGTTGTTCATCAACTTAATACAGTTGGGGATGATTCCCTTCCCAGAGATCTCTCCTTCTAATATTCTAAAAAGGATAGAAATCTATTTATATTTATTTAACCACTGTGATCTAAGATTTAAAAGGTGGTTCATTTGGTTAGTCGGTTGATCCTCTTTATCGTCCTGATAAGGTTACACTCCACAGATTCAACTATCGTACTAACGTGAGTAGTAAACATTTTAACCGTTATCGCAAAAACAATGCACTTTTACCAAAGACAAGCAATGCATTTGGTATATTCTTTTTTTTTCTTCCTTTTTTTTACCGACATATCTGCATTTCAAAATATATACTGGAAAGAAGTTTCTCAGGGCAATGCGATAGATAAGGAAAAGTTTATATTCTGACTCTTACAAGAAATCGAGCCAGTTTAAGAGTTAGTTGCGTAACTGTGTTTCCAGTCAAAAAAAAGTTTTCAGTAAACAGGAAAAAATAGCTAGATAAGAAATGTATAAAAATATTTTTGTAAAAATATTTTGAGTATATAGTATTCGCTATTTTTCTTTAAGTGCGCCGAACATTAATAATAAAAAGAAAATTCTTTTTCCTTATATCTCGAACTGCTATCATTTCATTCAAATGTAGCACATTTGGCAAATGTAATATTATTTAAAAGTTTTATAAAACAGAAAAACTTCAAAAGCGTGGTTAAATTAAAATGTGCGTTATGTTTGAAATGTAGTTTTATTAAACCATTTATAAAATATTTCAAATTATTTCTTAAATGGGATTGAAATTTCTTTCGAAATGAAATTGGATGTAATAAATAATTTCAATAACTAAATACAAATTTTTAGTCTGACAACCTTAAGACAAATTTAGATATATCTCCAACTAGTATTTAATGTTGTTCTTAATTCCACGGTCATTTTCTCAAATACTTGAATATCATAAAATTAAGCCTCAGATACTGTTATTAAAAATTATTTTAAGAACTTATGCAGACTTCAGTCAATTTGTTTAAATACCAGGATTTTGGTGAAGTCAATAGAATCTAGAGAATCTAGTTTTAGAGGAATTTTAGAAATTATACTGAAGTACTAACATCTAACGTGTTTGTAATCGTCGACAAACATTTTTGTTATCGAAAGGTCTATCACTATCAAGCTATTAACCATCCCTAGCCAAATGCATAAAGATTACCTACTCTTAACGACAAGAGTTTAGATTAAATTTACAAATAAAACATACCATTTTATTTTTAAATATCTGTTCCATAATACTGAAATTGTTCTAGTCAGGATACCTGCAGGTTAATAAGAAATTAAAGCTAATCACACCAAAATTCTTTCCAGAGTCGTCATTTTTTGACACAACATAATGTAAGCTCGCAATTATACAAGGTGGTCATAAAAAAAACTTTGCCGATATATGGACCTCTAGCGGCTGTTCCGTTCAACCGATCGAAATAAGATATCATATATAGTTTTTCAGTAGTATAAGCTTGGGATTCTGTGAACGGCAACAAAGTGGAGCTCACGGTTACGGTTATAGGTACAGAAACTCGAAATATTCGAATGGCAACGCCCACTTTTTCTCATCGCAAAATGCTCGGCGCATGTGAAAATCCTAAAGAGCATTGGAACGGTACTTGCATCACAAAAAACGGTCGCGTTATGCACGCACTAAAAAACAGCTCTGCGAACGGCCAACAAAGACACGATAGGGGCGCACGTAGGAAATTTGCATATGACAGAGGCAAGACACCAATCACTGATGACAAAACAGATCGGACAAAAGAAAATTTTTATTTGGATTACATATTTTCCATAAGGGTGCCATCACAGGCCGTTCGTAGAGCTGTTTTTTGAGGAGGCATAACGCGTCCGTTTTTTGTGATACATGTACCGTTCCAACGCTCTTTAGGATTTTCGCATGCTCCGACCATTTTGCGACGGGAAAAAGTGGGCGTTGCCATTCGAAAATTTCGAGTTTCTGTACCAATAACCGTAACTGTGAGCGCCACTTTGTTGCCGTTCACAGACTCCCGAGCTCATACCTCTGAATAACTAACTATATCTGAAATCATCTCGATCGGTTGAAAGGAACAGCCGCTAGAGGTCCATATATCGGCAAAGTTTTTTTATAACCATTCTGTACATTTGATGACATAAAGCGTCGTTCATTTGCGCCAAACTAAATTAATAAATCTTCAATTTTGTATCCCAATACCTCATGCTTTCTCATCCCGTACTAAATAAACGGAAAAACGACCAGAATCTGTCAATCTATGGATTAACAAACCAGCAATACAGAGAGCATTAAAGCTGAATTGACAAATAAAAACTACCTAAATATTTGCTCAACCACTGGTCTACTTCTTTCATAGTGACAGTGCTTTAAAATATTTGAAAATATAACAAGAGTGCACAACTTTTATGAGAAATGCATTAAAATTGTTATCCACGCGACGTATGAATATGTCGTTCCAGTTGTTTCCCTAGGAAACAGAGTCGTAACAATAAACACAGCAAAAGAACGTGTTTGGGGAACACAGAGTGTGCCCTCTTTACCACTTAGCTGCATTAATAATATTCAAGTAAATCACGCTGTTTAAATAAATGGAAAGTCTTTTATAAACACGGAAAATAAAAACCTGGCCTTTACAGGACTTTTCTTGTCATATGGCACGGAAAGTGATTGGACTGTGAGATGAATATCGTATGTCGACGGTAAAACTAATTATGTTGTCTCGCGAGACAGAACTAAATTATATCAAAATATTCTAGCATTTTTTCCCCATTTTAACAGTATTAAAAGTAAAGAAACAAATTTAAAGTCTTGATTTCTCAAATTTTTTATATATCGCTGAAATGATATTTTCACTTTATTACTTATGCAAGCATGAAATTTATGTCATAGATAGCTTAATTTCTATTGCATTCATTGGCATAGGCGTAGCGTGCTTCTAACTTTTTTTTTTTTTTTTTTTGGGGGGGGGGCACGAATTGAACTCAGTTAGGGCCCTCCTCAGCGCATTGACTGCCAGACGGTCCTTAAGATAGCAAATATTATGATATTGTTAAATTGAATAACAATAGAATTGATGTTTGAGTAATATTCAAAAGTTATACAATGAGAAAAATAAATATAATATAAATAAAATGAGAAAAAAAAATATAGCGTCGAATTTTTGTCATGGATCATAGCATTGTTAAAAACTATGTTACGGCTAAAGACCTAATAGGAATCTTCAGTTTCACACTTTGAAAAATCGGGAAAAAACCAACTTTCTTAAAATTTTCGGATTTTAACTGAACTTCTATTAACGTTTTAATTTAATTCACTTTCAGTTGGGGGGGGGCACGTGCCCCCCTTAACCCCTGCCCGACGCTACGCCTATGTCCATTGGTATATTTAAGGTTATGCAGAAATTAATTTTAATATTCGCACTTGAACACCTGCATATTCTTATAACCTGACTACAGTCGAACACGTTATAACGAACTTCAAGGGACCGAAGGTTTTGTTTGCTTTATCCGGTGGTTCGCTAATATCCTAACCGTTAAAAAAAATGCTAGAGTTCACAAAATGTGTAACTCATTAGTTGCAATGTGTATTCAATAATGATGTATTAAAACATGATAAAATCTATTAGAAATGATCATTAATGAATTAAATCGATTAAAATCGATTACATTAAACTGACACAATACTAATTAAATTACGTACAATAGTAAAACGGCGGGACCAAAATTTTGTTCGTTATATCCGTGAGTTCGTTATATACCAAGTTCGATATAACGGGGTTCGACTGTATATGCTTGACTCGATTAAAAAATATTACGAACAATTCTTTGTTTTAATTCATGTTGTACATTTTTACAAACTATTCGTTTCAAGAATCTTTTTGAGCCAAAGAAACTATATTTACTTGAATAAGAAGAATCTTTTAAAATAAATAATATCTACATCCAGACATATAAAAGTTTTAGTACGATAAACTTCTTGCTTATCCCGGTAATACTGGTTTAGAACAAAGTATAACTCCTTAAGGAGGAATTATTTAGCTGAACTTGTTTCAGTCTGGAAATTCCAAACACATTGTTGAACATGTCAGAACAAGATGCTTGACTACTAAGAATGAACTCAGTAGTTCTTAAAACTTTGAATTTCTGAACAATTGTAAGGTTTACATAAGATTCGATTCACAAGAGATCGAACTTTTAGGTGAATAAAGTTAAAGAAGCCGCTTAAGATATGCTAATTGCGGCATACGCAGTTGGTATAAATACCAAGCAACTAGATTAAAGAAGGATCGACGAAGTGTTGTCGAAGTGAGAGGTAGTGAAAGGAGGAGTAGAGCTGACGAAACGACGTATCGAGCTGGAGCTAGGCTTAGAGTCTGGTTTAATAATAGTTGAGTTTTGCGAGCAGCCGCTGGAGGCATAGCTAGGTTGCTTCAAACCTATGCGAGTTCTTGTTAGGCCCAAATTTTACATGGCAGCACTGCTGGTTGACTTTCAAAGCATCTGTGAGTATTGCAATGTGTATTTTTCTTGAATGAGTAATTATACAAGTGAATATATTGAATTGTATTTCCATTTTATGAATGCTACATAGTATATCTCGTACTAGTAGTACGCATGCTTGATGTTTAAAAACAAAATCTATATGTGCAAATATTTAAGTAAACATTGTTGTTATGTAAGAACTGTGTTTGAATGAAATTATTTAGAGTGCCACTTCAAGATATACATACCCAAAGGTAGGGTAGAAGTGTTAAAATTCTCTATACAATTTAATTTTGATTTTCCAAGTTCGATGTTTATTCAACTTGTTTTAAATAACATTTTTTTAGTTGATGTACAGGGTGTCTGAAAAAACCTTGATGCATTTTAAATATTTATACAATAAGAAGTATACAAGGTATGGACTGAAAATTCTCAGGTGTGTTACCGTATATATTAAAGTTTTTTTCTGTGTTAAAAAAATTTAAAAGGTGGCTCTACTTGTTCCGTGGAAGTGGATGTTGTAAAATGGCTACTGCATCAGAGAACGCAATATGTGTTGGCTGGTATTGCAAAACGGAATGTGTTGCGCAAGTGCAACGAAATTTGGAAAAGTTCCTCCAAGTCGTAACAACATCTTAGCTTATTTTAAATAGTTTCTGGAAACGGGAAGTGTCCTTGGTAATCGGCTGTAGTGTTGAAGAACTCAAGAGATGCATAATTGCTGCAATTTCATGTGTTACGGAATCCATTTTGGAACGACCATAGGCTGAGATTGATTACCAACTAGATATTTTCCATGCCACAGCAGTTGCACTTATTGAAATTCATTGACTATACTAAAAAAAACATCTAATATATAAGGTAACACATATGTGAATTTCTTGTTCCTACTTTGTGTACCTTTTTGCATGAATTTTTAAAATGTGTCAAGGTTTTTTGAGACACCCTGTACATTGTTTGTAAGTCAAATCTATTGATTAACTTACAAACTTCCCTTCCACTTTACAGTGAAGAAATTTTGCTACATATTCCGCATCCATCCGCATCCGTTAAAACTATTTTAACTGTTCTAATTCTAATACTCTTAGTATGGACTCTAAAACGGGTTTCCTTTTAATTCTGTAGCATTCTCAGCAGTTCATAGATTCTCGTCATATAATTCATAGCCATCCTCCCTCAGCCCACCTTGATACGTACAGAACACTTCATTAAAATAGGAATGATAACTTAGGTTCTTAACCAGACCATCACTTCTCCATATACTAAATCCTGTACCACTTCTTATACGAGCAAAAATTAGTGTGCGAGATCCCTGCCTAACATTACATCATCTTATCACCTGGATCTTATCACCCTCCTTGGGCCTATCGCCCTTCTGGATCTTATCATCACCTTATCACACTCCATCAACTTTCCTCCTTTTCACTTCATCACTTTCTCACCAGAAGCGAGACTGCGTAGACGCACCTGTCTTCTGTCAATTCATTTCATGGCAGATTACAGTGAAACACTCGAAAACCAACTTTAATTCATCATTGAGGTGATATAACGCTAAGTTTGGCGACTATTAAAACAATCCCATCGCCTACAACTTGATGAAATCTTACTAATATTAAGCATCCGTCATAGTCACTGAACTGAACGTTTACGTTATCATTCTATTATATAAACTTACGGTATTTATAACAAACTTTTTATTTCAATGCGGAGGCACTTGTCGCGAAGACATTCGCCTATAATTTACCGCAGTTTTGCTGGACATTTTATTATGGGAGCGTCATATAGGCGGACCACCATTGCCCCCTACGAAGGGACGACACAAACGGAGACATTTTAGTGGCGCTTCGACAGGATCCGATCCGAGCACCCTCAGCACCGAAACCTAGCGCGCTGTACCACAAGGCTGCCACGGCCCATTTATAACAAAATACCATTCAACTGCTATCTGTCGTATCAGCTGATAACATTTCATGATCACCTTAATCATTCTAGCTCTGATTCCTGATTTAGGAAGACTGGCTCAGGTCGCGCAGTTTTCAATCCGACTGATTGTATCAGAAACAGTTGCCACTCGTAATAAAAAAATAGATGAAATTTAAGAAGTTAGAACTGTTTAGGGCCTTATTATACAGAGCCACTCGAGTGGCGAACGCGAGCCACAAAACAGACGCACGGACTGGCCACAGCTGTGGCGTATCCAAGCCACACCTGTGGATCATCCAAGCCACAGTACTGGCCCGGCCTATATTCCGTGTGCTTTGTCATGATTTCATTCCTTTTTTAGTATTCAAGATGCCTTCGTCAGGTGAAGAAGATAATTTGTACTTGCTTCTCTTACTGAAAAAAAAAAGAAACGCAGACAGAAAAGGACTTTAGGAGTGCATCCCTTATTATTAGGAAGGCCCTCAAAAGGTGTTTTTCATACACTGCAGGACGATTTAAGAGCAGACGATTAGTTGCTTTGGGGTACTTCCGGAGGTTTTCCGGAGGTCAAACGTTCTACATTGCTCTCGAACAAAGAGGGAATCGTTGTAAACCCACATTAAAATAAAAAAAATAATAATAATAATAACATTTATTGAGTTAAAATTTTGAATTTTTTGTGATGGTTAACCATATAATTTGTAAACAAAATCGCATCATAAAGCTTCTCAAAAAATTAAAAAAAAAATTTTTAATTTAAATTTTTTTTAAAAGTGGGGTAAATTAAAATTGTTAACTCAAAATATTATTTGTAGAATTTAAGAATTTTTTCATTTAATTAAACAGAAATATAAAAGTTTTAATTCTGCTTCAGCGTTTTTTAAAATATTAATTTTTTAAAAAAATTTAAATTATTTAGAGTAAAAATTTTAAAATACAGCTGTAATTTAAATTTTAAAAATCACATTTTCAAAAGTAAATATTTTTTCAAATTTGCTAAGTCAAAATTAAAGTAAAATAATTGAAAAAGACATATTCCAATTTTGAACCATTTATCTTTAACGGTTCTTGACTTATAACAATTTAAAGCCGAGATAAGGTGAAAAAACCCATGATGCAGAAAATCGCATTTACAGGTTTAAACATAGATTGGCTACTTTTAGAATGTTGTAAAAGTAAAATGAATATTTCCTGTTCTAATTCAGATAGAAGCATGATTTGAACGTCATTTTATGCGCAAAAGAACACAAAATATTTTAATGCAACAAAATTTTTTTTCGAAAATTTGAAGAATTTTGTTTCCTGGACCCCCTTAAAATTGCAGTAAAATTGTTTAATTATCCACTGATATCCATGATGATCGACTGAGAAATATTATCATTTTTTCGCCATTTTGAAACCAGAATTTTAGCCTACAACCAGCTCAAACAACGTCAAAGGTTTGACCGAGTCAATAGTCTTGCCAGGGCTAGCAACGGGAACAGTGGCGCTGTGCAGTGGCTCCGTATAATAAGCTCCATAGCAAACAATGGTCCGATACCGCAGCCACAGTCGCGCAGGCCAGCCACAAGAAGCGAGGGTAGGCGACTGGAGTGGCCCGCCTAGACGACAGTCACGGCCTGTAGCCACAGCTGTGGCTCAGTATAATAAGCTCCGTACGATTGCATGTATCGCTTCGAGTGGCTTGTCTGGGCATCTGAAGCTGTGGCGAGCGCGCACCACAGCTGTAGCTGTCTATAATAAGGTCCTAAGATTGTTCGACTACACCTTCTTCGCATTCCTATCTACTTTTTAGAAATATCAACAGTTGGGTTTGATTATTCCTCGGTTTCAAAATTCCCGTTTTCCAAACAGACATGCTTTTTTCTCACGATCGGCCAACGTTGAATCGGACATGTCGACAAACCTCACTTTCTTTCCAACCAGCGAGAACTACTGTCGGGCGAAATCTCTTATTCGCGTAGATGCCATTGTATAAATCAATGTATTTTTAAAAATTCAATTTAAGAAACACTTTAAAAAAACAGCCCGGTTCAGGAACAGAATCAATACTTTGTTCTTCGGATAGGTGCACTTGGAAGTTATTTTACCCTATCAGAATATGGATCTAGATAAATTTAGAAAATCTAAATTAAAACTAAATTAAAATTTTTATTATAAATTATTCCTCTTATTCATTTCGAGAATTTAAATATGATAGTTGAAAAACGCAGTTCACGTTTTCAGTTTTTATCGCCTACAAAAAGACAAAGGGAACTATATAATATTCCGTATAATGTGAGGTACTATTGTTCCCAAGTGCGTTTCATACGGGCGGATTAAACGCATTTTAAGTAAGACACGTGAAACCTGAGTCGGATACCAAATAAACACGTTTCGCAATAACCCTTTGTGTGCAGGGAATGTGTTTTTCGTGTTCCAACTCGCATTTCTGTAGGACATTTTTCTGAGGCTCTCTTAATCCATTTAACTGACGTTTTTCCAAAAATGTATTTATCATTATTACAAACGTGTAAGCCGAAAACCGTTCCCCTTTTCCTAAGTGCATTTCTCTTAATTAAACAGGCACGCAAGTTCGACCCGACTGCAAATGTCACTGCAAAACATGCAAGTAGCTGCAAATGTCACTTAATAAAATTCTTTTGTAACAAACGAAACAGAACACTGGCTGTTTCACATCTGGGTAAAACCAAACGCCTTTGACTTAATGAGGTTACAGGGTGCAGGCTGCAACGATTCTTGACTGTTCAGCTGCGAAAGTTTACACCATTTTGACTGGAGATTTTAATATAATTTCTCCTTGCAAAGGGCAAAGGGAAGTGTATGTCTGGAGACTTCATTTGTGACGTTAGTGTAGTTTTGTTTGTCAGATTATTAGTCACTTGTAATACCGTTTGTTCCCTACCCAAATCTTTGAGTGGGCAAAAGGTCAAATGGCTTTTGAAACTAAATTCGTGGAAATATTAATAACTTTCTAAAAAAGGGCTAAGTATTAATGAGATGGTAATTTTTGACATTAATTTTACATCCGACTGATGTATTTTCTGTGACAGTCTATCTCGAATATTTGTGGGGAAAAAACTGTTAATATAAAATATTTATGCACAACCACACCATCGAATTTTTAAAATACAATTCTCGTATAAGATCTCACTATGCCACAATTCTTTGGATGGACCTCAAGACTATCTCACCGAACTCAGCTTTATCCTCAGCCACCGTGTCTCCTTTTATTAATTCTGCCACATGCAATAGCAGTTAATACTAGAGAGACGGAAATTAATTCTCACTAAAAAGACTGAACGCCGTCATTTTGACGGTTGAAAATAAAATTGAGAATTTAAAATATTTAATGTTTTTTTTAAATGGTTAAATGCGTTTAAATTTTGAACTATTTTAAATCAATATATAATAAATTAGTATATATTTAGATATACTTTTATGCAGGTATGGCGAGCTGACCACCTAGTATGGTTTATCCGTAAAAATATATGCATGGTTTGTGCAGTACTCATTTTTCAGGTATTATTTTAAAGATTTATTCCTGTTTTCTATATTGTCGTCAAATCGACGGCTTTCAGTCTTAGCAGGTATACAACACATTTTCTCCCCCTCTTTACTATCGAATATAATTTTGTAAATGCGTGTGCATATTTCGCGTAAAATTTGTTTTTTGTGGCTAATGTCCCTGGGGGATGACGACATTACACCCCAGTCCGGTGTACATATGAATACAAGACATAGAAACAGACAAATGACACAATCACAGAAGAATTTTATTGACAAACTATGACACCGGCGATGGACGATGGTTTGCAGCTTCCCTTTCTAGACGGGGTTCCATTTGGAGGCGGAAGACTGACTGGTTGGACAGAATACAGCCAAGTCTTATGCGGGAATCGAACCCGCACCCCCGGCGTGGCAGTCTGATGCCTTTAACCACTTAGCCACTGGGCGACGCGTAAAATTAGAAAAAGTCATCAAATTTCAGAAGCCCGAGGACATAAATACAGACATAGCGCTCAATAGTATGTCCGAAACCGTCAAAATTACGGCAGCCGTCTTTCTAGTGTTAAACTTGTATTTATTTATGTATTTATGTTTATTTATTATTATTTTATTATTTTTATTGATTATTTATTGATTTTTACTCAACGTCACCACTTTTCTTTTAACCCCTTCACTAATAAATTTTTTTACTAGAAATGTTGCCAAAAAAGACATATTTTTTGCTGCCTATAATTAAACACCATACTTAATAAAATAAGAAAACGAAAGATTTTTTTATTAAATTTCACTTTTAATGCTTTTACACTATTTTTATTTAAAATTTTTGAATACAAAAACATTTAAATGTTCGCTTTTTGCAAGGCAAAACCCCTTTAATGTTTGCTTTGTATAATACAAAACCCCTGATATGTTTGCTTTTTGCAAAAAAACTGCATGCAATGAAGAATGTTTAACAGATCTTAGAAAAAATTCTTTCATACTTACTTTAAAATTTGAAGTTTACACTTTTGCAAATTGTTCAAAAGTCTTTTTTTTTTGTGTGGAACAATTTGAAGCATGGTGTAATACAAAGTCCTACATCACAATCGGGGCAGAAATAATGATCTGAAGAATAATCCAGATTATTAGAAGACAGTTCCGAATCTGAATCAGAATTAAGTCCATCATCTAACAGGAAAGTATTTTCGTCGTTTATTTCATCCATATTTCATCCATGAACGGCCACATTTATCGGTACAGCAATCTGGAGCAACATGTATGTTTGTTTAGGGGTGCCATGGACGCAGAATTTGTGTTTATGGATGTCAACGCCCGTCCTCACCGAGCAAACATCGTAAACGAATGCCTTCAACCTGAGGATATCACCCGTATGGAATTGGCCAGCATTCTCACCTGACTTGAATCCGATAGAGCATGTGGGGGACATACTTGGCCGACAAGTTGCAGCCCGTCAACCACCTCCTACATGTTTACCGGAACTTGGGTGAGCATTGCTTACTGAGTGGAGTAATCTTCCCCAAGATCAGCTCGATAATTTGATACTCAGCATGCCTGGGCGTTGTATGGATTGCATTTCATGGCATGGGAGACATACAATGTATTAACAATCATACCAACCATGTAATATTAAGTTTTTGTAAAGGAGATATTTTTTACAATTGCTCCAGGGAGCAAAAATCGTAGTTTTTATGAATGGTATCATATATAAACCATCTTTTTTGTTCTTTATCTTTTGTTTTATAAATGGGCTTTAAGAATAAGTCACGTTTGTTTTGTTTCTGAACCTTTATTTTCCGGAGCTGGCATTATCCTTAATTTATGGACATGAGTGTAGTTTAAATATTTTTAAGCAAATAAAATGAGAGAATCTTGCAAAATTTTAAAAAATCCTTCAGTTTTTCTGTTTCTGTTTCGGTCATATAAGGGAAAACGTCATAAAGATTATCTTCAGTTTCATAAATTAGAGAAAAATTAGTATAAGTAATAAAAGTAGTTAATCATACGACATTCGATCGGTTTATATCCCTGTTTATATTTTCGCGAATTTAAAAATGTACTTTAAATTCGTACCATGCTCTATTATATTCTATAATTTTAACGCTCCCACTTTAACAAACTTTCATATTATTCAAAATAAACAAGATATATACAAAAAAGTCGAAGACACTATCTAATGTAAGCTGTAACTACAGTTTTTATATTTCCAGTTTCTCTTTATTGTGTTTGTTGAATCTCTTGCGACAGTGTGCGCCAGCTATGAAGCAACAACTGTGTTTGAACAACTCAAAAATTTTCGCATCGTAACTTGATTTGCATTTGGGGGGGGGGGGATTTTTGTTAAATAAAAGAACACAAAATATTATACTTAGAGTGTTCCAAACAATGTACTTAGTGTTATTATAAATGAACGCTGGCGTGGCATACACGCTAGTATGTCTTATTTTTGACTAATATGCATACAAATGTTCGCCCCAAATGCCATTCTTTTTCACACGCATCAAAAACATAAAAAAAATCATTCGGCTCTTTCTCTGGATGAAATGAAGAATAAATTTTAGGAATAAGTTTTTCTGCAGTTGGCAACATTTCAGATTGCAATTAGGATTTCGAAAATGTATCAATCGGATAAGTGGGAATTTTTTTTTCTAATTGAACGAATGTAGTTCATTTTCAGATAAAGCCTCTATATAAGCGCTCTGGGCTTTGTTGTTTAACTATAAATTAGTTTAAAAAATGACAGTTTAGGAATAATACAAAAAAATGTGATAGCATTTAGACTACAAGACGACAAAGTTCAACATAAATGGCACAACATCTTCTTAACGAGGAAACATAAAACTCCATACAACTGTCACTATTATGCTAGTTGGTTCGGCAGTTTCTTTAATTAAACTATTGTCTGTTTCAGCGTCCCTGACGTCGGCAGCTGTTTGCGCATGCATTTTCAGCAATTTGTCTTGTTTAAGAGCTTAAGTTTAGCGATTTTTTGTCTCTAAAATGTACGTGTGTGTTGTGATAGCTGAAAAAGCACACGCTATACCATCGCTCATCAGTTAAGTTTTTTTTTTGCTTCCCATTACGATTCACTTGTTTTTTAAGTCAAAACAATCATTAAAATTAACTTTATAATAACGTCTTTATACAGAGTTATAATTAAATTTAAAAAAACATAAACATTTGGTAAGCTGCCATTTCTCAAAAGAATTGCATGAAAATAAAAATTATAGGACAAACTTAATAAATTTTTTAGAATCAAGAAAGTATATTTCTATTGTGAGAATGCATAGTCTCAAGTGTTTTTTTAAAACTTTCTCTCCAACTACGTATCACGTATTGCTCACTATAAAAAGTCTAAGTTTGAACATATACATCTGTGGGTTCGTAATGTTCTATAACTGGTGGCTGGTGCACGTAAAATCTGCCGTGGTAACAATGTCCTCCAAGTTCTCAAATTTACATCTGGAGGTTCAAGTGTTCTGGTCTCGTCACTTGACTCGGGTCTAAATTATGTGTCCGGCTTGTAGGGGGTAATGCTGGCCACCTATACGGTGCCCCCTTAAATCCGTGGTTTCCGACCCGTAGAAATCTGCGGACGACTAAGCCAGAAATTGAACCATGTTCGGACCCACCCCCCTCCTCCTTGAGAGTGGGAACCTTCCGGGGGATATGGGGGGTATAGAATTTCCCTCAGGCAAAGGGGATACAGGATTACAGTACTCACATTCTAACATATCATAATCTAATAATAAAATAATTATGTTAGACTTTTAAGAAATTTTAATTAAACACCTGATAGTCATCGGATATATTCGCCCATCTAGTTCAGTGAACATGGCTTTCAAAATCCACATTTATTTGGCAACATTTTTATACGTGGTGTCGAACCACTCCCTAGGCTCTCGCGGACCACCTTTGGTCCGCGGATCACCGGTGGGGAACCACTGCCTTAAATGAATGGCCAGCAGTCTTGCCCTTTATCTGAGAACTAATGGCGCCATAGCCAATCTTCTGGGCAAATATTTATTTATATGTTCTATACGAATTCTCCAACTTTGGGGAATTTTAAAAACCTATTTAAGATATACCATGGCACGATCACAATTCAACGGACTTGCTTTGTTATATTTACACAGAGAGATTAATGTAATCCCTACTGAAGTAATTCAAGAGCTTTGGATGTTATTCTTTAAATAAATTTTTATAATCGCCTAATGAATTTTATTGAATTTGCAGTAAAATTATTTTTATCCGATCAACTAGGTCCCCACTAAGATTAAATCCTGAGTGCGCCTCTGGTCTGAAGTAACTAATATAAGTTTAGGTGATGTATTGACTATATAATTACGCATAGATATAAAGGTAATGAAAGTCATTGAGCTCATCATAATGTAGTTAGTGTACAGCAGTTTCAACTGTAACTTTCAATTACAAATTTTGTGATTCATTCTTCAAATGTGGATATTTATGAAGCGTCCAGTATGCCATGTACCCTTAGCAGTTTAGATGGATGTACGTACCAAATACATATTTAATGTAATACTGGCTCTGAATATAAAGCTTGTTTGAGTCCCATGGTCGAAAGACTTTGGGCCTGTTCACATAGAATCCGTCAGCGTCAGCGTTGCTCGTATTGAAACATATTTAACCAATTACAAACCTCCAAACGATTAACCACGAAATTATTGAAGTCTGTGATTGGTTTAAAATATGTCGTTACGGGTATCACTGACGGATTCTATGTGAACAGGCCCTTTACCACCAGTAAATAAGATAGTTTGTTTTCCAGGTACAAGTGCTCAGTAAAATGAAAATATAAAATAAAGCCTTCATCAAATACAGTGAAAATTTAATATTGTTACGAATTTTGTAAATATTGCATTTTGTTTCGTTAAAATGGTTTCTATGGTAGAGCTATGTATTTAACATGAGAGTCTATGGTAATCTAGCCAAATATGAGAGTTATCGCCAAATTGGCGATGGATGTAGTGACATATTTCGGTCACCAGGTTTGGCGACATTGCGCCAAATGGACGCCAACTTGCCTACTAAACTTTTCTGGAAGGTTCTAGAAATACTAGCTGAGATTGACCTATAGGGGGTGCTTTGGGAATCTATAAATACACCTGACCTTGACATTGAACTCAGTTCAATTTCCTAGAGATAATTGAATGTATTGTAACTGCGTTCATTGGCGTGTATTGTATTGAAAATTCTGATATCCTGACTTGTGTTTTTAGAATGTTCTGTTGTATAGAAGACAGTTGTTACGTCTTTTATGTTTGAATTTGTGTATACGCCTGAAGAAAAAAAAATAAAAAATAAAAAATAAAATAAAACAAAATAAAACAAAAAAAATTGTGCGATCGGGGTACCCCCGTCAGGAACGAAGTTCCTTACGTTATTTTTTCAACTGTAAACGTGATTTTATATGTAGATTTCTATTGATTATATTAGTGTATTTTTGTCACGCAAAAAAGCGCAGCCCTCTTTTATTCATTCAACCAACCAACCAACCAACTAACACACACTCTCTCTCTCTCTCTCTCTCTAATTTGTATATTTTATTTTTATTTTTTATGATTTTTTCAAAGCAAAAATGTAAAGTAAGGATTAAAATCAATAAATTTCATTTTATATTTTAGGAAATATAGTCATTTATTAAAAATTAAATATAAAATAGTGAATTATAAATTATACATAAAAATTCCAAAATAAATTATATATAAAAAATTCCAAATAAGAAAAAATTCTTTTTAAATTTTATCATTATATTGTATCATGGTAATTATTGGCTTATGGTAACTATAATAACATGCACTAGTGGTTAGCCCGTCAAAAATGATGTGTTAATTTTAATTTTTATCAATTAACATATGCAAAATCAATATTATTTGTATACTTAATAACTTCTCTACTTTCTTTTATTTAATCTAGGGGCTTCCCCCCTAGGCTCGCTCCTCTGTTATGGCTAATAGCGAGTTACATAGGGGTGATTCTCGGGCAATGTAACAGCTTCCATCAATTTACTGCTGTCACCCTTAATGTGAAGGGCGTTCCAACACTGTTGAATTATCAGCTTTAAAATTAAATTAAAAATCGAAAAATTGAGATAGACTTGAAATGACGTTTTTATGAATAAGAAAGCTTTCAGCTTCCACATGATGTAACTATTTTCTTTGTAAGATAAAAACTCGAGGAGCATCGATATTATATCCACATAGGGGACGATATTTCTTTAAAAACTGTTGTAAGATCATTAAGAATATTTAATAGAGAAAAATAAGATAAAAAGAACAATATTTAAGAATAGAGAAAAATCGATAACTGACTTAAAGAATAGAGAAAAGAACAATGCACAAAACTTTTCTATTAGTTAAAACATATTTATTTTGTTAATGAAATTTATAATAATATAACTGCGATGCCATGGGAATTTATTTTTCTATAATAAGTAGAATTTACTTACCAAAAATGGTGTGGTTGAATATTAGGAAATTCATTTCTTATTTGCTATAAATACGTTTTAGAATAAAATGCAATAATGTGATTTTAGCAGTTAACCTGGATGTTCCGATTTTTAAATAAATATTTGGAATTTCTCAAAAAATGAATGAATAGATAACATAGAATAAATAGCAACAGCGTTTTTAAGAGAAAATTCCCCTCTAAGCATAGAACAACTAAAAATCAAACCGCATTCAAAATTACCCAGCATGCATAGTTCTTTTTTTACAATGAAGAGAATAAATAATAAAAGTTCTATTAGTTTTTTAAAGCTATAAATGTATAAACAAATTATTACAAAAATTCTTAAAAATCTAGAAAGTAATTTACCAATTTAAATATTAATCTTTAAGCTATTAATTCTTAAAAAAATATATAATTTTTAAACAAACAAACAAAACAATTTTACATGTGCTGCCATCTTTTGGCAGATAGGTGAAGCAATGCTGAACAACTGTGTTTCATTTTTTGATGAAAATATTAGTCTGTTTGAAAATATTTTTAATCAAATGAGGTCTAGTTTGAAAGAGAAATGTCTGTAGTCTCAGATTGTAAAAAGATCAAAATTCTACGATCATATTTTGGCGAGTTATCGTAATCTGAAGATGAAAAAGTCAATATTTTCCCACAAAACATAAAATAAAAAGAATTAACACAACAAAGAAATTAAATTAGAAATTGCCCACAGCGCTTGTGCGGGGATTTGAACCGGGGACCTCTCGCTTAGCGATAGATCCGCTGAGCGATAGCTCTCGTCCGATGCGATAACCTTTCAGCTACGGAATCCTCGAGAAAAATCTCTTATGGAGGGGACATAACGCGATTTCGTTACGTGACGATTTCTGCCAGTTCACAAGCCGCGTAAAAGAACTTCGTTCGAATAAATTTATTTTGTGTGAACTTTCTGAAGAGATTCTTATTCAATCCTAACGAACCCAGGAAAACGCAACAATATAATACATGAAATTTAATAATAAAAATTTTAAGTATTAAATTTTTTTAAAAAATTGCAAAGTCACCACCAGGTTACAAACTCGGGCCTAACTAGTAGAAAGCAAGCCCTCTACCGATTGGTCCAAATAATATTGGGTTGCCTGAAAAATTGCCTTGATTGACACTGCAGTTAGAAAATTTTATGGTAGGGAAATCACTCTGAAGAAAAAGTTGGTTAGTCACTAATTAAAATAAATCCAACTATCATTAATTTCAGTGACACATTCTGTAACGAATTTAGTTACTCTAAATTAACTAGAAACATAAATAACTTCTGCACTTTTATGATTTTAAAAATGAATATAAAAATCCTTCATTTCTACTCAGGAAAAGCTTCTTGAAGTTTCCAAAGACTTCAAAGTAATCAAAGTTTCATTTTTCACGAACAAAATTTCCTATCAACCATTATTTCAAAAACAGAGACTTTCGAATTTTTAAGGTTCTGATATGCTGCGTAAGCAGCTTAGATTTGCATAAATATACAAAAATTTATTCAGTATCAATAACAATGTTTGCTTATAGATGAATTATTTGTTTTATGAGAGCCAGAAAACAAACGATAAGATATTGAAATTTATCTTTTTGATATGCAAAATATTCTATCTTTTCCCTGTTTTTTTCCCAATTCTCAAACTATAAAAAGTCGGAGCGATATCGCATTTTCGTGCAATAAAATATTCGAAATAAAATCGCAAAAACACATGTTATCCCAAACCATTTTGAAATGCATTTTGAAACGATACGATACGTTTTGAGTTGCATAACAATGGCGAAGCATCAAAGGGATGAAAACATTTGAGTTTCGGCTCTGATTAAAAATGAAATTCAAACGCCTCGTTAAAACTTTGAAAAGAAAGCTCTTCTTTATTAATGGAAAGAAATATTAAGATTTGTTGTGACTTTATTCTGTGCTATTAGGTTTATTGAGTATTTTCTGATCGATGTAGTTTTAAAGTTTGTCACAACAGTAAAGTTATCATTGTATAAATCTTTATTTGCGTTTTTTAAATCTGATGTCATTTAAAATAAATAGAAACTGAACAAAAGTGAGTACTTACCAAGAATTAAAAATGTGCAGACAGAAAAATCTAGCTAAGCTTGCTTAATTTTCAAAAAGAAACACTAATTTTTTTCTAAAATTGTCAAGTAAGAAATAATTCCTTTGCGTATATAGAGAGAATGATCACTTCAAAAATAAATGCGTAGTTTTATACATACCTTTCTTTTTTGTTTTCACAAACTGTCTAGTCAGTGGGAGTACACTTCTATAATGAATAAGACGTCAATTATTTGTCTAATTTTAGCTGTTTCAAAAATTTTTTTTTCCTTCAATATTTATCTAATTATGGTAATTAGTTCCCAAAGGTTACACCGAAAATAGAAAACCAACTCACATATACATTTTGTGATTAGTTTTTGAAATAGTCTGAAGAAAAAGCAATTTTGACTTAACAAAGGTGAATTCCTTAGGTACTATGCATTCAAAGGTTTATTATAGAACATTCCGTATTTTTACTTATTTTCCTTATACTATTAGAATTTCTCGCAAATCCTTAATATTTTCATTCCTAGAATATACTGAAATTCCAGAAAAGCATTTAAATTATTAGGCCATTTCAACAATGATTTAATCAATTTTTTTAGGACAAGGGAAAAAAGGAAATTATGGAGATATAATCTAGGTTTATGTATGTGGATGAAGCAAGTTTTCACCATCGAAAAGTTTATTTACATTATAATAAAAACATTTCCTGAAATATGCATGCCGAATGCTCATCGCACTGATATTGTCATTAGTTTGGTTTGGTTTGGAGCGCTGCGGTCAATTTTTTGCTACACGCATATTGTCATTATATGAGTGTGTCGACGTCAATGTATATAAAAGTAAGGTTTCTGTATTTTTGTCTAGACTTCTAGTCATACAAAATTCTTAGACATGCTTACCAAAAAAAGAAACTGAAGTGTCTAAAGAAGGGCATGCACTCATAGAAATCCAGGAAAGAACGTCTCAAAATCGAAAGAAACGAAACAGATATATTAGGGTGTTATGAAAACATAAAACAAGAAAGAGAAAAGGCCATTAAAAACAGCAAAAACTGT
The DNA here is from genome assembly GCA_907164885.2 of Dolomedes plantarius. Taxonomy (NCBI): domain Eukaryota; kingdom Metazoa; phylum Arthropoda; class Arachnida; order Araneae; family Dolomedidae; genus Dolomedes; species Dolomedes plantarius. The sequence continues at coordinate 196,230,715 of OU015491.1, read as the reverse complement.
GTCAACAAAGTGCAACATATGTGTACCGTTTTTATATGTGACATGTTTCAAGAAAAGACATTAATTTGCTTTTATTTGTATCTGAGACTACTGGCGATGCGCGTGGCTCGTGACATCGCCTAGAGGCCATGTACAGTAGTGGCCAAATTATAATATTGTTTTTAAAAAATTTTGATTTTTTAACACTTGTCTATCCATAACTGCAGTAATAATTATAACAACACAAAAATTAAACTTCCCGCTGATTTAACGTCTATGTGCACTACATTTCAGATCATTTTATAGAGAGCGCTGCCCCAGAAGTTTTGTTAAAATACCTGGCAACTTGTGCATGGCAAAAGTGGAGCAGTTGCAGTGGAAGGTTGTAGTACAAAAAGTTTCGATTTTGACATTAAGTAATTCTCTAAGATATTATTTTTGTATTTGCATTTTAGGACACTCTCTTGCTCCAGAAATGAGATTTAAAACTTATTTGAGCGTGGCAAGGCCTCTAAAAATATAGGAAGACTAGCTGAAAACCCGCACTTCGCTACGGAGTACATTCAAATTAAATGCAACGGTCAATATATGCAATTAATGCCAAAAAAAATATATATATATATGTATATATATATATATTTATTTATTTATAATAAATGCGACGACCAATGCATACAATTGATGTAAAAAAAAAAAAATATATTTATAAAAAAATCGTAAGGGATATTTTTATAGACAAAATAATGTAGAAGAAAATATTGAAATTAAATGTAATAGGACATACTAAAGAATATTGTACAGTTTGAGGAACATAATATCTTTTATTGTATTTTAATATTTTTTTGGATATTGTCCAATAGTCTGCCGCGTTAGCAAGAAAAAAATGTATTTTTTCTGTTTATTTAGTTGTTATGCATGTGACGATAAATTTATTTAAAGTACCAGGAAAAGAAATCACGTGATCAGCATTTAATAAATTAAATTCTAAAAATTAATCGTTAAAAATTCACCAAAAATCAGAAAATGGAGGTAAAGATTCGCAAAAGATTTCATTTTAAAGTAATTTTTATGATCTTTCTCGTGATATAAATTTTATAACCCTCAAATTATTATTTTAAATGCAAAATTAAAAAAGTTACAAAAACAGCTTAAAAATTTTATTTTTAAAAAAATCTAAGAATAATTTTTTTTAAATCTTTCTTGGTGCACTCCTACACTATAAGAAGAATCGCCATGCAAAATTTCACCCCATTAGGTCCAGTGGTTTGGTCTGTGCGTTATATGTCATTCAATGAGTCAGTCAGATACGGAACTGTTTTATATATTTAGATAGCAGGTTTGTTGAAACGAAAACGTGGCCAGATAGACTTTGCTGGAGAACTCATCGTTGAAACATAAAAAGGAAATTTTAAAAAAACTATCTGTTTCAGAAGCCGTGGTATGACGTGTTAAGAAGAGTTTGCAATTTGGTTCATCTGGGTGCCCAAAACGAAAGAGGAGGTATGGTAGAAAACGCGTATACAACTCCTCAAGATGACCGAAAACTGCTCCCGTTTTGCCGTTCCAACAGAAAGTTCTACTCTATACGGCTTGCAGGTGAAATGGCAAAAACAGGTGTCTTTTTAAGCCCAAGAATTTTTTGACGGAGATTATATTCTAAGAGTAAAAGGCCTACCGTCCTAGAAAGAAACCCAAGGTAACGCCTGTAATGCGGTCTAAAAGACTGGTGTGGGTAAAAGAGTTGCAAAACAGGACCGCAAAGGGTTGGGAGAGGGTAAGTTTTATTTTTTAGTATCCACATTTGCATAATAAAACATATTTGTAAGCATTAATTAATAAATACAATGTTTAAATGTTAAAAAAATAAAAACCTATTCAACCTTGTTGAATATTAAAAATAATAAAACAAAAAATAAAATCATAAAACCTTATAAAAAATTGTTTTGCCAAAAGAAAATTTACTTTTTTGTATTCTTACGTGCAACTGCTTTTTTGGGCCTTTTCTTACCTTAATTACTTTTATCGTGGATCATTAGTCTTTTTTAACTTTTCATTCCAATTTTTAATTACCTTAAAATTTCTCTTTTCTTCTTTACAATTTAACTTTGCAGTAATAATTTTTTTTATCCTCCTTGCGTTAATTTTACCTTAATACATTTTAATATGTTAATTTTAAATTTTAATTACTCAGCACTCGCACCTTGATAACTTATAACTTTCGTACAGGAGATAAAGTCGTCACGACCTACGTACTCCGCTTTTAAAAACTATACTGAACTTGGACTTGGACTTGATAACATGCATACAGGAGATAAAGTCATCATGACACAGGACCTCCGTTGTAAAGACAAAACTGATTTGGATTTGGATTTAGAATGTCCCGTTCTTGCTATTTTTAGCTTACTCCTGGAACTTAACAATTATGTCAATGCGAATTTAAATTTTACATTGCAATTTAAAATTCTTCCGTCATAAGCACGTTCCCTCTGAAATATTTAGCTTTTAAATTTCTTTATTTTTGAATAAGTCCTTATTCTTATATTTTTGATTTTAACGCAGGATTACGTTCCCTAATAACGGTCCTCCGGAAAGAAAAAAATTCAGAGTCCGTCGCGAGATATAATTTTGGCAGCGCGCCAAACCCAGTAACAGTAAATAGTTAAACAGAAAAGTACCAAAATGCGTCAAAAAGAAAAGAAAAGAAAAGAAAAGAAAAGAGGTAAGCAACGGTAAGTAATCCTACGTTAATAACCCGTGATAGTTTCGTTAGGAGAGACTACCTGAAATTCTATTTTAATTCATATTTTTTAAATTTAAATTTTCATATTTTTTAAAATTATTAATTCTCATTTTCTTATTTTTAAAATTTTCTTACTTATATTTTAAATTTTACCTACTGAGCGCATATCTTGATAACCATTTACCTTGCCTCAAGTCGAAAGACCCAGGGTCTTCGGACAAACTTAAAATTACGTCAAATATTGTTTTTCCCTGCAGCTTACTCATTGGTTATGGATCGATAAGGAGCCCATAACAAGTCCATAACCTAAGTCCAAGTCACCTGCACACTGGAGATGTTTATTTTTTTCGTCGTGCAGCTTCTTGAAATCAAACCTTTCAATTCAACACAATGTCACCCACTATTTTATCTTATTTCGAATACAAATATTTACAGCATTATTCTTTAACAGTTGAACTCCTAAAATAAATAAAAAGTTTCATGTCGTGACTTTTATAAACGTATAACGAAATCACACACTACGATTACCATTTATTGATGAAATAGTTAAAGAATGTTTTGCTTTAAATTAACATTCAAATCAAAACTGTAAAAATGTTTCTCATTAACTAAAGAACTTGAAAGGATCTATCATCTAGAAACAGATGAAGAATCGAAGTTGTTCTTAAGTGAGCATTTTAAATAAATTGCTCCTCTAAAAAAAAGTGGAACAGCTGGTTGTCTGAACATTAAATGAAACGTTTCGGGAGCTTATTTCTCCTGTTATATTTAAAAAAACGGAAAAAAAGAGTATCCTTTCATTAAAGCCGCTTAAATATGAAAGAAAAATAGCATTCCAAGTTAAAATAAATTTGAATCGAACGAGAATATTTCTGTTTCAGTTCTAAATGTGTAATTTTTCTTTAAAAATGCTGCATTTGGGGGACTCTGAGTTTTAAAGCAAATTTCATCTCTGTCTTCAGAATCTCCTCTATTAATTCAGAGTCGCGGTATCTAAAGCATTCATTAACTTGGTCCTCAGAGAAGATTTAACTAAAGAGAAATGATTAAAAGTTTTTAACTTTGTAAAGGAGTAGAGTAAATTTTTTGTGCAGTGTATAAAATGGGAAATACTTTGAGGGATGAGTTTCGGCTACTTTAAATCTTCAATGAGAATCTTTTTTTTATTATTGGAAATTGATTAAAAATTACAGAAATATGCGAGTTCGATTAAAAGTTTGAAAGTTTTGTCGATTTTAGAATTGCATGCAAGACAGACTGGGTACTTTATTTTAAAACACCGAGGTATTTCAGTTTTAAATGTCCGTTTCTAAGAACTTTTGAGCTTACTAGTTTGCATCTATTAGTTAAAGTCTGGAAAGATTGTTTAAAACTTACCTGGTTAAGATTAGCGACTGTGCACTTTTCCTCACGCTAAAATGTTTTCGGAAGAGAACGAACGGAAATTAAGTCAGCACTTTGTGATAACAAAATCTAAGGTGGCCGTTGAATAAAATTGAACAAACTCAGTGAAAAATAAACTCAAGGAAACTACGTATATTTTTTTCATAAATAAACAAAGGGATCTATTAGTTGCATAAATTCTTGATAAACCCAAATTAAAAATATTTTTCAAAGTACATGTTTCGTATGTTAAGGTTGCTGTGTGCTCAGGGCCCGATTTAGTAAATTCTTGACTATAGGTGGGATTGTGGCCCCCTAACATTGATGTGGGCGTAACATTTCCAAAATTGACACACAGAAAATATAATCATGAATCATTGTGAAAGTACCATTTTACCAAGAATTGGCTATTGGAAGCGTAGAAGCCTAGAACATTATCAAATAACAAATAACATTATCAAATAATAAAAAGCAATACAACATATTAACTTCATTATTGAAACACCAATACAATGCAACCAGAAAACTTATTAATCCACTATAACATACATATGATGAACCAACCAATCAAATTTGAAAGGATACATAAAAATTGCTATTGAAAAGGTAAAATAAAGAAAAATTGAATTGGGAAATTAAGTTTTTTTCTTTTAAAATAAAAATTTTGGGGGCCCCCAACATTCGGGGGGCCCTAGGCCCGGGATTACCGAGCCTAATGGAAAATTAGGGCCTGTGTGTGCTAATCCAATTGGATTCGCTCAACTCAATGTTAACCTATGGAGAAAATTTGTCTACTCTTTACAGCTACATAAATGCTGATAATCTAATAAAAATGCTATTTTCAGATAGCCTGAACTTTTCTGCACCTTGCAACAGGATTCATTTCATAAACTTCTTCCTCCAAAGGAATTGATTAGCGTTTAAAACACACTATTCCAGATTTTCTTTCCTCGAATAATTTAAATATTAAAATATTATTTGCCATTTTTTAAACGAAAAATGCCCCAAGGTGTGAATTTTCCACTTTCTCTATTACGGAGATACAGTTTTAAAAAAATCTTTAAATCCAAGTCGGCAATCATTGGACACATATTCTCCATAGGTTAACATTCAGGTGAGTGAATCCAATAGGGTTAGGGCACAACAGCCTTAAGGCTATTGGGTAATCATACTGGATTAACTCAGTTCAATGTTAATCTGTAGAAGAAAATTTTCTGAATGATTGTTGACTTCGATTTGAAGATTTTTTAAAAAATTGTACTCAGTAACAAAGATAGAAGCTTTTTTACATGGATATCTTTTTTCATACTGAGAAATAAATGCAAATGATATTTTAAAATTTTAATATTTCGGAGGGGAAAATGTGGTACCCTGTGTTTTGAACGCAAATCGTTTGTTTTGGGGGACAAAATTTCTAAAATAAGATAAAGTGAAAAATCTCTCCTGCTATTGCGAAATACCATTTTAAAGAAACTCTAAATCCAAGTCGAAAATCAAAGGAAAAATTTTCTACATAATGTGGGAACTTCAACCCCATCTCCAAGCATTACGAGGCGCTACTGTCTATGTGACGTCACTACGTGCACCAGCATGACGTAATCTCGCCACTCAGACGAGTTGCTTGTTGAGAAGTGGAATTCCTTGGTCTTGAAGACCTGACGCAAGATAATCATTTCAAGGTACATGTGCTCAGTAATAAAAATTATTAAGGTACGTTACGTATTAAGTGAAGAGATGTCGCCACTAATCGACAGACGATAGTTATAGTCCGAGATGGGAAGACGACCCTCTCGCACTGTTTATTTTGATCGTTTTAACATTTAGTCCGGATATAACAAATGTTGCTACGTTGTTTATTTCCTATATAATTGTGGTTATTGCCTCCCCACAATAGGTTACACCGAACTGAGCGAATTCAGTTGCTAAATCAGTAATCGTATTACTCTGCAATATTAAATACATTTACATTATATATTGATCATTCTGAATGAGAATTTCTTACATCACCGGGTTAGCTGTAGTAGGTGGCACTCCCGAGAGATCAGCATTAAAAAAAGCTTTAGCCCATTTAAGACTGATGTTGCGAAAACGCAACATTAATTTCTGTATTTTTTAAAGGCATGTTCTAAGTTTTGTACGTCTGAAGTAACATTTTTATTTTATTCTCTATACTTTAATTGTTCATAATAAATTTTTTGTTTCCACATTTGCCCGCTTTTAGTACTTGCAAAAAATTGCTCTTTTTTGGTGTTTTGAAAGAGAAAAAAAGACTAATTTCAAATAATAACTGTAGATCGCAGGACATGTTAAATTTCCGTTTTGATGCTTGTTCCGAGTTTACTAGAGACTAAAGAACAAAATGGCTTCAAAAGGTAAGGCATAATTTTTGTTTTTATGTTTCTCAATTCATATTTTTAAAAATGTTGCTGAAACGCAACATCAGTCCAATATGTTTTACTTAATTCCAATGTGTATTATTAGTGCTGCCTAGTTATTTATGTAGTAAATTGGTATTGTTTGCATATCAGATAAGTTTGTCTCTAGAAAAAAGCGTTTTTTGATGATGATATCTTACGAGAAAATGTCGAATAACCTAAAGACATTGCAGATGAAATCGACATTTTTTCTAATAAATGTAAAAGTAAGCAAATATAGTAAGAAAATGGAGCATATTGTATGAGAAAAATGGAGATTCTACATGGATGTAATGATTTATAAAATAAGTTTGTTAGAGTTTAAGAGATCAATATCTTTGAGAGAGCCATATCTTTGAAAAAAAGGCTTGAAGAAATGCAGATGAATTCTGTTTTACCTGAAACTTCACATATTGGAAGACCATCTTCGATTTAAAATTTAATTCTCAACGAAACTCGGAAAGACCGTATGGGCCATATTATTACTAAAAGTAGTGAAAATAAACAAAAAAAGGGTAAACAATGCAAAAGTCAAAACATTTCTGTTTGTAATAAGTGTAACGCACCTATTAATGCGAAATTTTTCAAAGACTTGTGAAATATTGAAAGACTTGTGAAAGAAATGTTAAAAAAAAAAAAAATATATCGTTTTGGACTGATGTTACGAAAACGCAATATTTTGTAGCTCTCGTAAAAATAAATTTAATTTTATGGAAACAACTTATTTGTGTAATTAATGTTCTAAGAAGTGTTAAAAAACTGTTTGGTGCATTTCCAACAAAGGAAACATAGAGCGGTCTTAAATGGGTTAAATGCTTACAAGATGGAAATTTGAAAATTCGCAAATTCGTCTGGAGCTTTTAATTTTTGAACGCAAATATTTTTTCTCTAATTGGGACTGAACACCAGACATTAATTCAATATACCACTTCCGTTTTAATTCCGATCATTTTGATAGTTAATGTATATTGCACTTGGATTCCAATATTTTAGTACTTAATATAAAAATAATATAAATCGCACTTAAATTACGAAATTAAAAATATTAAGATTTGTGATATACTTCGATTTTATATAAATTTATTGAATCGAACCACTGTAAAATTATGCGAAACTATTTAATACTCCATCGCTTTAATGTTTCTAAATATATTATGTTCAGGGCTTGTTAACATAGGAGTCCGGTGTGAACATGCCCTAATCCACTTCTAGAATTTACCCTCAAAAATTTGCATCCATATCTATACATCGTGAAGCAATCTACCTAAGTTTCAGCACCTACTTTTTTTAATCATTATAGACTTTTATCATTTATGTACGCTTGCTGTTAAGCTTCAAAAATGTCTTAATTCTTCATAACCTCGGTAAGAAGTATTTTCTTGATTTTCAAAACTTTTAACCATAGTTATCTCATGTCAAAAACCTTTCACGTGTTACCGGTGTAAGTTCAAGTCGATAAATACTTGATTTCACCTTAACTTGACATCCTTGAATTACTCTCAAAGACCTTTAAAAAGCAACGTGTAATATGTCTCCTAAATGTGATTCTACATCAACTTATAAATATTCATAGAATAAGAAAGAAATTAAACTACGCATTTCCCATAACAAGTTGTAAACCAAATGTAAACTTCGTGTGCCTGATTATTCTAAACCTTCTACTTACAAGTAAATTGCACGTTTACCTTTTCTAAATAAACCAGTGGTGAAAGATAAATAATATTTCCGATATAAACTTGTAATTTATTATTATATTATTTTGAAAAAGAAATTCTGGTATTCATTTGATCATATTTTACGATATTTTCGTTCAGAAAACTATTTAAGAACTGTAGCGATTAAGAGATTTTTACGAATCTTCTTTTCAATATACATTATTATTAAAATGCGTACTAAAAAAAGGGTATGATATATTTGCAGTTGAGAATTGAATATTTTGGAAGTGCAGTATGAATTTCGCGTGGGGTTAGTAAATATAATCACTGTTTAAGACTAAATTATGTTATTATCTTTCAATTTAATCTTTCTAGAAATATTTCAGTTGTTCTCAAGTTATATAAAGGGTTAAGAGTACATGCTCCTGGTCTTATATTGGGCAGAACCAGGAGCATTCACCCTTAACCCTTTGTTTCGTCCGTCTCTCCAATATTGCTTCGATCGCACAATGGATGAAAAAGAGTCTCAAGAGGCAATCCGAAACAAAAGAAGATGGGTAAAAGGTCCTCTCTAGAACATTGGTTTCTTTGAATAGCAATAACAAGTAACAATGGACATCCCACGATCTAGTCTTTGAAATTTTAGTCAAAGAACTTTAGCCGCCTTCGTGCGATTCGTTTTTAAAGAGGGTAAATGCCATAGTGAGAGAGTTGTGGGCGTTACAGGCTACGGCTAGGAACAAGAAAACTGCAGAGTTTTCACTTATTAATTTTTTTCTGATGTATTTCGTGCGTCAAAGAAATTTTCAGTTAGGAGTACCTGAGTTAAAGGAAATACCGTTCACAATTACTTGCGTCTGAATTTGGCTTAGTCCTAGATCTCGTTTTTCTCTTGTTAAACAATACTATTTATATCGACAAGCTCTCCTCGGTTTAAAAAATGAAATAAGAATTTTTTAATCCAGAATATCCTTAAGAAAATATTCATAATTACTGCTACTCACTGTTGTACATTATCCCTATACTCACGAATATGTTTAAAATTGTTTTTTTTTTTCAAATTGTGAGATTCACATACAATATTGTCTTATGAAATTGAATATATATCTATATTTTTTTTTCTAAAGAGGAGACACTTGTCGTGATACATTAGCCGTTTGTTATTCACCGCTAAGTCATATGCCACTTCAGCCAGCATTGTTCCCTATGAGGAGACAACACGCTAACGACCAAGCATTATTCGGGATTTGAACACGAGCCCACTGGGGGGAAGCTCACGGCGCTAACCACTATACCATGTGAGTGGCATTCGAAATATATCTCATCCTAATTTCTGGGAGTATTTCCGAAATTCCAAATAACTGCAGATACGTCGGAGCTATTTACATACAAAAAAATAAAAACTTCAGTGCCTCTTGAAGCTCAGAATGCATAGAATCTCTTCGCGACTTTATCTTGGGAAGTTTAGACACCAAATTTGGCTTTAAAAAAAGTATAGTCTGGTTTCATCTAGAACCGTCTAGAAACGGCATTATCGGGATATACGTAGAAACGTACCATTGATTAAACTAAAGCGGTTAAATTATCAGGTTGATTCATAAGCATCCATATCCTTTTCAAGTCCATCACCAAACCACACGCCTCGCAATATCTATGCAGTGGATTTATCATCTATTAACTGACTTCCAACGTAATTTCGCTTACTTTACGAGAGCATTTATCTATAGGTATCTACTAAGTCAATACGGTGAATTATAATCCGCCATTATTCGGTATCGGAAATCTTTCAGTGTAACATTATTTTACTTTGCTAAACATCTACAGTATAAAAATTGATACGGTAGATGTATAAATATAATTACACTATAAATATTGATAATTAGTCTTTATAAAACAAATGATTTACGAAATGTTTGACTGGGAAAAGAACGCTTCTGTCAGCATCAAAATAAGACTAATGATTTTCTTTGATGACAATAAATAGGCAGCAAAACATCTCATGCTTCAGTTAGAAAGGCAACCATCATAAGCCCTAAAAAGTTGTAGTTTCTGATATTATGTTTACATAGCTAAGGGTCATTATATCAACTTTTCCGAGGTGCCGTTCATTGCTGTCGCATTACTTTCTTATACATACAGATTATGTTCGTGTTTCAGAGAAATCTGCTCTTCCACATAACACTTCCCACACACTCTGTTTCAACTTTATGTTAAGTCAATGACAATGATTTAAAGCCAAGAAAATGTTTTCTAATCTTATACACACTTTTCGAGAAAATACAAGAACTATTCAAAGAATAAGGAAGAAATGAAGCGACCCATTTCCCATTACAAGTCGAAAGATAGATCTAATCAGCGTGCGAATGATAATTCTGAACCTTTCGACTTGCAGATTCCTTCTTCTTACCTGCGTTTATTATTTAAAAAGACTTCAATAACACTACATGATACGTTAACGAGGAACCGAAGAGCAGAGCTCCGTATCGTTGGTATGGATAATTTTTTGTGGCTAAAGTGTTGATAATGAAAGTTAAAAAAAAAGAAAAAAGATTTAAAATAAATAAATAAATTTAAGTTTGACAACTATTAAATGTGGCAGAATTAATAAAAGGAGACACTGTGGCAGAGGATTAAGCTGAAGTCGGTGAGATAGTCTTCAGGGTTGTCTATCACAAAAGGAAATGTCAGAAATACAAGCGCCGGGCTATAGTAATTTAGAATTTAGAAGAGGTTGGAAGGAAAATTAATACGTTTTACCATAGGACTATAGGAAAAGTGGTCTAACTGCACAACCTAGACCACGCCCTTCAGTGCAGGCTGTTTGATAATAAGTAGCGGGGGAACCATCATTGGACAGGAAGTAACACGTTTAACCATAGAACCATAGGAAAATGGGTCTCGACTGCAATTCCTGTGCCACGGCCTCTATTGCAGACTTTCCGATGATTAACAGAGGGGAACCAATAGACATAGAGTAGAGAAAAAGAGAAAAGTGATAGGCGACCTGATAATCCTTGAGTTCATAGTAGTTAAAAAATGAGTAATCGAAATTGCAATTTAATATTAGAATATTTAAAAATTATTTCTGGTGTTCTTTTGGTTAAATTACTGTATTTTCTTTCAGTAAATTATTTAAAAACTGAAATTAAAACTTCGAAAAAAATTAAATTTCTTACAGACATTGAGAGAATTTATGCGATTTGTATTTAGTTCAACCTTTCCAAGGCATTTCAGTAGCAATCTGCCTGAACAGTGCAATATTCTTAGCACTCTGAACTGAGACCCCGACCTAGGAGCATGACCAGGAGGGAGAGTAAAAATAACCTCCATAACCATTTTATTATATCCTGAGACTGCATAAAACACAAAATATGCAAATAAAAGCAAACCATTATTTTTTTATAAAAAAATGCCTCATAAATTAGAAAGTATTCTTTAAGGGAGTTTGATTGTACTATCGAAGCGTTTTGTTTTCCCCACTTTCTATTTTCCTTCCTACTTTCGTTTTTTATTGATCATTGAAGTTTTATGCATTGCTATATCATCCTACAGTGGAGGGCCCGGCCCATGTACTGTAGTTACCACTACTCTTCCTGAAGCTCCTGAAGAGAGTTTGCTTATTTATCGCTGAAGTTCAATCCGTGTACTGATCGAAATCTCTGTAATTGAGAACTTGGCCCATGTCTAACAGTTTCCTAATTTTCCCTGCATTACATTGTAACAGAGTTTGCTCAAAAATGGATCACGGCCGAATTTTAATCAAAGACTCAGAACCTTAGTTCATGAAAATTTTCAATCTTTAAGTTTTCTTTTAAAATGAAACTAAACTTCGAAAAATCTGAAATGACTGATTTCACAGGCCTGCGATGAAAAAAATACAAGGGAACTGACAGCTGAACTTTATGTATTTTTTGGTTCTGATTTCAAAAAAAAAAAATGAAAAATTTCTATCACGTCACGTTTTCTTGAAAAATTCAATTTTACTTTGATTTTTATGAACATTTAGCATAATTTTTTTTTCGGCGTTGAATTTCTTCTCTCCCTGCCTGACCTTTATTCTACCGTGGTGAAACCTACAGAATACCCCTCTGTGACACCTCCCCTAGCATTACAGACTATGAAAGACAACTTTATCTTGCGTATTTTGGCATGAAACTCAGAGATTATGACAAATCGTGGGTTCCTCATAAAGTTTGTGTGCAGTGTCTCAATAATCTACGCTTATGCTCAAAGGTAAGAAGATTGCTGTACAATTTGGAATTCCTATGGCATGGGAACCGAAAAACCACTCTGATGATTGTTACTTTTGTTCCTGCCATGTCCGTGGGTATAACCGCAAAAAATCAAAAGCTAATCTCTTATCCTGATAACATTCCATCGGCCATACGCCCCGTTCCTCATGGACCTGATGTGCCAGTGCCTTTGCCTCCAACTGAATTGCCAGTCATCTCTTCAGAATCTTCAGACTCGGAACATCCAGAAGTTCAAAGCTCCGCTACCGAAATAATCCCTCTGGATGCGAGGACCTCCAGAGGGGAACTTGTGAGGCCCTTTACCTTTCTCTCAGGTTGAACTTAATGATCTGACTAGAGATCTGGGCTTTTCGAAAGAGGCAGCTGTATTGTTGGGCTCCAGATTGAAAGAAAAAACTTATTGGCCAAAGGAACCTCTTTTTATTGGTACAGGAATCGAGAAAAGGAATTTGTTAAGTACTTTGAGGAAGAGGAGAACCTTGTCTATTGTGCTGATGTTCCCGGATTCAGGAGCAAATTTAATATCACCGAAGATAAAGATGAATGGAGGCTGCTTATAGATTCATTGAAAAGGAACCTTAAAGCTGTCCTTGTTCATCACGGAAGCCAGTATGCCTCTGTACCAGTTCGACACTAGGTGCATTTAAAAGAACGCTATGGAAACTTGGCTCTCGTCATCAACAAAATAAAATATGCCCACCACGGTTGGATTATTTGCGGTGATTTGAAAGTTATCTCCGTGCTTCTGGGTCAACAAGGCGAATGGCCGAAAAGACAAAATCTTGAACCTGGAAAATTTGTGGGTAATTGCAACGATCCTGATTATAAAGAAATTGTTATGAAAATGCTGGACACATTTCAAGCGTTGAGTTGCTCCATGAGTGTCAAAATACATTTCCTTCACTCACATGGGGACTTTTCCCCCGAAAATTTAAGATGAGTCAGCGAAGAACAGGGTGAAAGGTTCCACCAAGCCATCAAAGAAATGGAGCGCAAATATCAAGGAAGATGGGACAAGATCATGCTCGCCGACTACTGTTGGATGTTAACACCAGATAGGCCTGAGATTGAACATAAAAGAAGAACGTCAAAAAGAAGTCTCAAAAGAAAAAGAGTACGTACTTAAATATAAATTTTTTTTGTTTTGTTTTGTTCTTTGCTCAGATTAAAATTTGTTTCAAACTTTCATGTACACATACATAATAATTGCTCCTCTTTGTCAATCGTCTATTTTATGTAAGTTACCTTAATAAAAACAAATTAAAATAGTATGTTGGTGATTTTCTTCTAGAAACTGCACCATAATTTGATGCAAAAAGTTTAAACTCAAGGGAACTTTTTGTTTTTCTCTCTATCAGACGCGGCTCGTGCGACCTGGCAACAGTGGTTTTCACGTATTTAAACTTATAAAAAATAATCGATTGCTAAAAAATCAATTTGCCTCACCAAGAATCGGTTATTTTACATAGATTTAATTGAATAAAAACCCCTGTTGCTAGATAGTACATGCAAAATTGTTGAGAAAATTCCTTTTCAAATACGATTTTAGCAAAAATATCGATATCAATTTTACAAAAAATCCTGACGTGATGGAAAAAAATGGAGGTCATTTTCGAAATCAGCACACCAAATAACATAAAACTCAGTGAAAACTTCTCTTATATTTTTCAAAAACTTCAATTTCGCAGGCCTGTGTTTTCATTTCCTTCTAACTAAACCCTATATTTACTACAATTATAGATGTTTATTATCCGTATTAGTTTTATGGTCAACCGCTTCCTCTGTACACTTCGTTTGTCGATCAAAGCCTCACTACTATTTATTGATGAATTCTTAATTTTTTTTTTCAAATGGCTGGGAGTACTGAGTCTAGACTCTTCTCCTGGGGGAGCCGGATGTGTATGACTACTTCGCCGCATGCGTTGTATGCGTTGCCTCGGATGCACCGCAGGGAGCGGGTCCACACTGCACAAGTTTGAAACATACTAGTCCCGTAATTTTGAACCGAGTCAAGTGACGAGATCGGAACACTTGACCCCGCAACTCCAGAGGTAAATTTCAGAATTTGGAGGGCATTGCAGCCACGACATACTTTTTGTGCACCAGCCGCCGTTAGTGTACACGGCAGTGGATTTGTCAGTGATCAGCGTTGAACCAGAGACGTTTATTTAGATCACTGGTTCTCTGCCTTGCCAACCGGGCCACTGCACCCTAATTCTTATAAACTTTAAATTTTCATTTTAAATAAATCTTATATCTGAAAATCTTAAACTAGGTCTTACTCTTTGCTTAAAACACAATGATAGAATTTACATCAAGACAAAAGAAACCCTATCTTTTGCATTAATAGAAAACTACTGTATTTTTCGGACCATAAGACGCACCTTTTTACTTAAAAAATCGACTTTAAATTGGGTTTGCGTCTTATGGTCTGAGGGTAATATTAATGTAAAATGATTATTTGATTATATACATTATATATATTATACATCTATTTATTTTTTATTCCTTTTATTTTAATGTTACCTTCAGACCATAAGACGCAAACCCAATTTAAAGTAGATTTTTTAAGTAAAAAAGTGTGTCTTATGGTCCGAAAAATACGGTAGTTTTCTATTAATGCAAAAGATAGGGTTTCTTTTGTCTTGATGTAAATTCTGAGCAAAGGCGTCGAGCCAGTGATCTGAGGGTTGCAGGTTCAATGCCGGTCGCTGCAAATCCACCGCCGTGTTCGCAAATGGTGGCTGGGGCACGTAAAATTGTTCGTGGCTGCAGTGTCCTCCAAAGTTCTCAAATTTACCTCTGGAGGTGCAGGGTCAAGTGTTCCGGTCCCGTCACTCGACTCGATTCAAAATTACGGGACTGGCCCATAGGGGGCAATGCTGGTCCACCTATACTTTGCTCCCTGAAAAGTGACCAGCAAAACCGCGGTGTCAAATGACGGATAATGTCCAAGTAACCGTCTACCGCATTGGAGAAGATATACAGGGTATTCCATTTAAACGTTTCAGAACTTCTACGTGGGGTAGGGTGCATCCTGACGAATCGAAATCATACAGCAATGTGGGGTCGGAAATGCTTTACTGAAGCGGTAGATGGCGTTGCGAGAAAGTTCCGAGCGTTAGTACAGGGAGTCGTGATTTCTCACAAGGACTCAGAGTTAGTAGGATGGCTAATTATACGAATTTTTTTTTATGGCACCCCCGTTAACAATGGTGAGGAGCTGGTTGCAAGAATCTCAGTAGCTGCCGGAGAAATTAGAGGTGAGCCTGGATTATTCCAGAATGTTCGAAATTCCATTCGGAGTCGTCAGGATGCACCCTACCCCTCGTAGAAGTTCTGAAACGTTTAACTGGGACACCCTATATATCATACATATTTTATATATATATATATATATACCGGATGGCCATAATTAAACTGACAGTGCTCACAGTCTTCTGTAGCGCGATCTATTTGCGAGAATGACGCCACATTTTGTAGGAAGATTAAACAAGACGGGGGACGACGGATTCCGCGAAAAAATAAATTAGTTCCAAAAGTCACCGCTAGGGTAATATTTGGCGCTGTGTAATAGAAAATAGAGTGTTAACAAATGCAAATTAATACGGAATAAAATTACCTTTTATTATGAACATTTTCTTATTTAGTTCAAGTGCAATATGGCAACACTTTTAAAAAAGCGTAAAATCTACATAAACACCGATAAAGTCTCGTGATCTGCAATATCACGTACGCTGAGCAGAAATTCTTTATTCAAATTTTACGTTACATCCATTGGCACAGTGCCAGCTGCTTGGGTTTTAAAAGGCAATGTGTTACGTTTCGAATCAATCGGATTGAAAGTTTATGTGCAATGTCTCCTTCTTTAGTCGAGCGTGCGTTACTGGTCAAATTCTTTTACCTCAACCAGTGCAACGCGTCAGCCGCTCTTCGTGCTTTTAGAACGCACAAAAAATGCGTAAAGGTAACGGTCCTGTGTCAGTTGATGGGCTAAAAGCAATGGTTGCGACGTTTGAGAAAACAGGTTCTCTGAAGGTTCAGTCAGGCAGAGGACGAAAACCTGTACCACAGGATGCAATCGAAGCAGTTGCCACGGTGATTGTCGACAGAGGACCAGACAATATTGCTGCCACCTTTAGCGCTCGTGGATTATCTCGGAATATGGATATGCCTTACAGTACGGTATGGAAAATCTTACGAAAGATTATCAACTTCTATCCGTACAAGATCAGCCGTGTACAGGAGTTACTGTACCCCGACCATGATAAGCGATTGACTTTTGCTCTCACCTTTCTTGCCAGAATGGAGGTGGATGATGCTTGGCCGTTTCAAAATCTTATGGGGAGACGAGGCCCACTTTTACCTGCATGGAACTGTGAATACCCAGAACTGCCGAATTTGGGATGACAAATCACCACATGCAGTCACAGAAATTCCCTTACATTCACCAAAGGTAACTGTTTGGTCCAGTACCTGGCTACGTTGAAGGATAACATATCACGGACTGTACGGATGATTCCTGCAGACATGTTACTTTCTGCTGTTGTGCATACTGTGCACAGAATGCAATATGTGGTCCACAACAACGGCAGCCACATTGAACCTCATTTGAATGCAAAATAAAAGGTAATTTCCGTATTGATTTGCATTTGTTAACACTCTATTTTCTATTACACATCGCCAAATATTCCCCTAGCGGTGACTTTTGGAACTAATTTATTTTTTCGCGGAATCCTTCGTCCCCCGTCTTGTTTAATCTTCCTACAAAATGTGGCGTCATTCTCGCAAATAGATCGCGCTACAGAACACTGTGAGCACTGTCAGTTTAATTATGGCCACCCGGTATATATATATATATATATATATATATATATATATATATATATATATATATATATATATATATATATATATATATATATAATATATTCTTTATTAGGTAAGAAATTAAAATATCTTTATATACCTAACAAAATACAAAATATTCTTTACTAAAAATCCTCCCATAAATTTAAGGCCCGTGTTATGGTCGGAAAATTACAGTACATCTACTATTAAGAATGTTTACTATCCCTTATAGTTCTAAGGTCAGTCGTTTCATCTATATTACCATTTTTTTTAACTTCCCTGGGTTATGAGAATTCCTCAAGCGTCTTTGGCTGGTTACGCCCCTTGCGGAACAATTTTCATAAACTCTTTCACGTAGCAAACTATTCATACATACCCGTGTATAACGTATTCTTATTGTGCAACACAAAAAAAAATATTTATGCTGCTTAGCATTTAAATTTTTTAAGATAAGAAAAAGGTGTTTCGACCTGTAGTGATGCAATAATACTTTTTAGCGTGTCCTCTCCGGGAGTATTCTTTTGAACTTCAAACGCAGCAGAGAAATTTCAAGTGCTTATTCGCATCAAGGTTCATGGTTGCACATTTTCAAGCCTTTGTTTTCTTCACCTCTCGAAAATTGCTTTTATAGCACTACAGCCACAAAAGAATCCATTTGAATCAAGAGGAAGTAAAAAACATAAGGAGGAAGATGGGAAAGTCTTTTTAAGAACAAAGCGTTCTTTAATGTTCGAAAACAAGGGCTGTTTGCCATTTCGAGGCATTGTAATAGTATTGTTCTCGGGTAGTTTCAACGTATTTCTTTTGTCCGAAAAATTCAAAAAAGGGTACTAAGAAGTTGATTGTTTATAGTTTGGGGCTATTAGTGTTTTCTTAAAATGCAACACGCCGCATAAAAAAAGATCTTTATGGCTGTTAAGTATGTGAAGGAAAATGCAGTTTAATACTTTTTTTTTTCAAACTTTTTTTACTAAATGGCTTAATCAGAAATTTATATTCCTGCTTATTCAGCAGAAGGAGAATAAAAAGAGAGGTAGATAAAAGTAAAATACTGAAGGACAAATTACGAATACCGTAGCACATAGATTTTTCCAGATTTTATTTGGCGAGGCTTTTGCTATTAATAATTAATGCGTTTGCTGGTGAAGTCGGGGGTTCGTGACATTGCGCACGAAACGAATGGCATGGATCCGTGACCTTCTGTCGCCTTGATGGTAATACGCAGCAGGGGATGTCATGTCATCATCTGGGATTACATTTTTGTAACTGGCAACAGCTAGATCCAGAACGTAGTTGATTATAGAATGAAGGCCAATAAAGTGTGTATTCTATCACTATATTTTCCTGTCTTCATTTAACCTTGCTTACAAATAACTTCCATTATGTGCTAGGAACGTTACAGGGGAAAGGATATTCTAGGAGTGAATAGTGAAATTAAACAAATCAGGTACCTCCAAAGCAGGCATCCTCTTATAGAGGTATTTTCATTTGTTCTTCAAATACAGTGGAACCTCGCTTAACGAGCACCTCGCATAACGAGTATTTCGCATAACGAGCAAAATAAATCGTAAAAAAATGGCTCGGTTAACGAGCAACATTTCGCATAACGAGTGACGTGGAAGGAAGTCCCCTCTTCACATCACTCGGAACTTCATTTCACCAGGTTCATCAACGGCCGAAAAATAAGTATTTAAGAGTAGTCATGGATGGTTCGAGAAGCAAATATCGTGGGACTGGAGGATAACGATATTGAGCAGCTTGTGCAAGAGCACAAACAAGAGCTGACCACCGAACAGCTAATACAATTGCAGTGTCTTTCACAGCAAGCAGTTGTAGAGGAGATTTTGTCATTGGAGAAGGACGAAGAAACAGCAGAGAAACAATCTTCTGGCGCAATAAAAGAAATGATGAAAGCACGGGAAACTGTTGCATCGTAAGTTACAAAGCATCACCCCGATAAAACGGTGGCTATGAGCGCTATAAATTTATTCAATGACAATGCGGTGACACATTTTCAGCAAATTTTGAAGCTCCGAGAAAAACCAATGTCGCTAGATAGCCTTCTAGTAAAAAAATTAGATATGTGTCATAAATTCGTAAATAAACTACATATTGATAATTTTGCTCCTTAAGAATTTATGTATAAGTAATTTTCTTTAAATAATAAACGTTACATCTAAAATATGATCAGTATTTTTTGGCATGGAACGCATTATCGTATTTTACATTAATTTATATGGGAAAAATTGTTTCGCTTAACAAGTAAGACTCTAGAACGAATTATGCTCGCTATGCGAGGTTCCACTGTATGAGATTTGAGGAGTGGCTTATAATATTTAATTTCCCTCTCCAGTTATCCTTCTCAAAAATAAATTATTTTCATTTTAAAAAATCATATTTGAAAGATGTTTGGTTATGAAAACAGTGTTTTTTTAACCATTATAATTAGACTGCTGACTCAGGTCGATTGCAATAAGTAGCCAAAGCCTCATCAGTCTTTCATTGGTCACGCCCCTAACGAAGCGAATTTAATAAAACGTTTTATTCTGCTGACAAACATATCTTTTATTGAAACACAGAAAAAAACATTGTGCTGAGTATTTAAATTTTTTAAAATCATATAACTTATTTCAAAAGTTAGTCCCATAGGAATATTTTAAAATGTCGTCCTCCTCTTCGTAAATTCGGGACATTATGTAATCGCTACGTAACTTGCATGTCCGGACCCGTGATCTTTTACTTGCCTTGATTGTAATGCGTTACCGCTAAACAGTACATAGAGACGCTTAAAATTAAATAGCTTTAAACATGGAATGCTTCCTTCTATGGAGGTATTACAGGAGAGGAGGGTATTATGGAATAGTCGGGTAATATGGAATACCGAGGTTTCAGCTCTGTTTGGTGCTGCTATCACGTGAGAATACCATGAACTACTCAAGATAAACTCCCATGATGCAGTACACTGAGAGTTGACCGCTTGTTGTGGTTGTACCACTTGCTACAGAACAAAATGTGTTTTGTGATTTTCAAGAGTTTTTGCAGGTAAGTTTTCAAACATTTTAACCTACTAGTACACATGTGACTTAAACATTGATGTTAAGCATAATGTACACTAAAAGAATTGTAGTTTGTTTTAATGTGGTCGTTTTTTAGCTGACAATGTTTTGTCCATCAATTTAAAGGTTCATTTTCCATGATGGCGTGTCGGGTATTATGGAATACTAGGTATTCCATAATCCCCTTATAGGCAGGAAAGCTAGATCTTCTATAATAACCTACTCCCCATATAATAAAAAGAGTTAAATGATGAACTGAAAGAAAAGGACATAAAGGAGAAACCAGAAGCTTCAAAACAACCAAAGAAACTGAGCATTCAAAGAGCCCCTGTTAAGAAATTAAACTTATACCGACTTTCTAGACCTAAACCTACTAGAGATCAGCGATGAATCTTTCCATTCTGATGTATCATGTGTAATGGACTTCATGCCTTCAACTAAAGAACAGGAAAACAAAGACGCTGAAGGTATCTTCTGTAACGGAAAATTCTCCGAAGATCAATGAGGGGATATTTGGATTCAATGCTTCAGCTGTTCTCTGCGGGCTCACCTTGACTGTACCGCAGCAGAGAAAGAAGATTATATCTGTGACTTTTGTAAATAGACTAGAAGCAGAAATGACTTACACATAATCTTAAAAATATGGTTTTTAAGAGTTAAAAATAACTATGTTTTATGAAGTCTAATTAGTTTTTCAATGGATAAAACCGCCTATTCCATATTACCCGACTATTTCATATTAACCTCCATTTGTAAGTTTTCTTTAAATATTTTTTTTATAACAGCTAAACAAATAGTATTTTTTTACAAGTGAGAGTTCGTTACAGTTAGTTATACTATGTACTCATGAGGATTTTGGGGATTTTTATTGAAAAGCCAGTAGAGTTATTTTTAGAAATGTAAATGGTATTCCATAATACCCTCCTCACATATCATTTTTTTTTCAAGTTTGTCATATAACTGGAGTGTCACATAACTTTAAATTTCCCTCTCAATCATCTTCAAAAACTAACTTTCTTTCTTTCTTTCTTTCTTTATTTATTCATTCATTCATTCATTCATTTATTTATCTATTTATTTCTTTATTTTTTCATTTATTTATTTATTTACTTGTTTATTTCTTTATTTATGTATGTATGTATGTATGTATGTATGTACATACATACATATATATATATATATATATATATATATATATATATATATATATATATATATATATATATATATATATATATATATATATATTCTTTCGAGCTTATTTTAGGAACTGCCCATTTAATTTTTTCTAAGCCATAGGTGAAGCGTTCCTTCATGTACGAAGGATGTGTGGTCAGATAAGAAACAACTACTTTGACATGACATGATGAAACGGGAAGCAATTGGGACCTCATTCTTTTCTCTATCCATCAAATACGTTCTTGTACGTGTAGGCAACTTCAACATCGTCGTTTCATCGTCTTTTGTAGCAGGGAAAAAAAGTACGGAAATCTGACAAAAAGGTTTTGACATCGGTTGTCGGGAAAATGTCGGAGGTAGATAGGAATAGCATGATGTATACGCAAATAAAGCACAAAGAATTACCGCTGATAATATAATAAAGTAAACGAACACTTGGGAGACAAATCATAAAAGTCAAAATTAGTTCTTTTACAGAGGACAGAGAAAAATATTTGATTAACTTTCATCGGGGAAATGATGCTTTAAATAATAGATTGAGATAATCACATTCTTTTCAGCGTATTTGATAGAGCAATTTTTAGTAACCACTCTTTACAAAGAGGTTATTCAGTCGGATAAAATCTATATATATATAAAACTGTTTCGTCACTGACTGACTGACTGACTGACAGATAACACACAGACCAAACCGCTGTACACAAAGGCTGAAATTTTGCATGGCGATTCTTTTTAAAGTGTAAGGGTGCACTAAGAAAGATTTTTGAAAAATTATTCTTAGATTCGTTTAATTAAATTATTAAGCTGTTTTTGTAACTATTTTAAAAGTTTGCCTTTAAAATAATAATTTGAGAGTTATAAAATTTATATCACGAGAAAGAGCATAAAAATTCCTTTAAAAGGAAATCTTTTTAGAATCTTTATCTCCCTTTTCTGATTTTTGGTGAATTTTTAAAGATCAGTTTTTAGAATTTAATTTATTAAATGCTGATCACGTGGTTTCTTTTCATTTTGGGATATTTTAAATTAAATTTGAGTCTAGTGCATAACAACGAAATCAATTGACAAAAGGAATACTAAAGTACGGTAAAAAATAAAATTTAACCATTATAGACTCATTGAGATGGAAGTTTTTTAATAATTTTATTCAAATTAGTATGTTTTATGGATATTAAACATACAAATTAATTGCATACATTGACCGTTGTATTTAATTTGAATATTTTCTTCTACATTATTTTGTCTATAAAAATATCCGTTACGATTTTTTTTATAAATATATTTTTGGGGACATATGTTGAATACTTTGGCTGTTATATTTATTATAAATATATTTTTCTGTTTTTTTGGCATTATGAATACATTGAACGTTGTATTTAATTTGAATGTGCTCCGTAGCGAAGCACGGGTATTCAGCTAGTTGACTTATAAGAACGAAATTCTTCTGAGTATAGTCATCAATGTGCTGTTCATAAGTGACAGTATAATATTTGAAACGATACTAGTTGGAAACATTTTCATTTGGAGGTTTTAAATATGCAACAATTTTTGTCCGTCTGCAGTTGGATTAACCTATTACATCGGTATGAAAACTTATGAATTTATCATAAACCATTTTAAGTTTAACTGCATAGGGTTTTTATGTTCTTACCTAACAATGAGTTTAACCGTTCAAAAAAAAAGAAGGGCCTGTTCACATAGAATCCGCCAGCGGTACTCGTATTGACGTATTTTATACCAATCACAGACCTCAACAATTTCATGGCTTACCGTTTGGAGGTTTGTAATTGATTTAATATATTTCAATAACAGTAACGCCTTTAGGGTCTGGTCACACAGAATCCGTCAACATCAGCATTAAAGATTCCGTTGGCACTGATTAGTTAAAAGGGTCAATGATAGGCATATGATTGGTTAAAATTTTTACGCTGACGCAGATGGCTTCTGTGTGAACAGGCTCTTATATAGTTATACTACTCAATTTATTGGGCCCAATTGTTTTAAAAACAAAATATTTTAAGTAGAAATGCAAAATCTGAAACTAATAATTATTTAATCATGGATGAAATCACCGATAGAATAAAGACATTTAGATTTATATTATCATATAACTCGATATCATCTAATCGATAAAATAATTTAAACAATAGAAATATTTTTCAGTAAAAATGCCAAAAATAACTAAGCTTCTATTATTCAGCATTAATAATATATAATAACTTAAATATATTTCTGTATTTCAAGTGAAAAGCGGAAAAGTCCATTACAACCGATATAATTTTATCAGAAATTTTTTAAAAAGTGTTACTTTTATGTAATCGCCCATATCACTAAATGACTCAGGATTTGTAATCCTTAAGAGTAACTTTAGCTCCTGCGACAGTCTTCCCTCTATTTGTACATGTATCGTAGACATGCCCTGGGCTAAACGATACCCAGTTGGGCAATAACACTTTCTCGAACAAAACGTGTCTTAAACACGAAACGTTAGAAAAAAAAATAATAATTCTTTTCAACAGATTTTTCCCCCATGCGATGGAATGCAATATATTCTTATCATATACTCTTAGTAATCAAGACACCACACTTAAAATAATTGCGTCGCTTTTTTAAGCGATCGATTCTTATTTATGGGAGTTCAGTTATAACGAAATCGCTATTCTTAACGTAGGACTTATCAATGTAAACGAAAAACATTGTTTTCTCAAACTAGAAAGAGGATATCATATTTAACGACTTAACAACTGAAAGATATTTTAAGATTAAGTGGGAGGAGAACTGTTTTTGTTTCTAATAAATAGTTACCAAACTCGACAGTAATTAGAGTAACTAGAGTCAAGATGTTTGTGGATAAAATAAAATGTACGTCTGGAAGTTTTGTTACATATTAAAATAAAGAAGTGGGAGTGAAATGAAACAGATCTATTCCTGGAAGAAATAAATATTCCTGAATTTACTACTTTGTGATATTAATTAGTTAGATATCTCGTGTTAGTGTTTGATCTGCGTTATGTGATACTCTTTTAAATTTAATTATAAAGTGTCGGATAAAAGACAAGATTGTTTAGAATGGAAGTAGAGGAAATATAAGGCATCG
Source organism: Dolomedes plantarius (assembly GCA_907164885.2). Classification (NCBI taxonomy): domain Eukaryota; kingdom Metazoa; phylum Arthropoda; class Arachnida; order Araneae; family Dolomedidae; genus Dolomedes; species Dolomedes plantarius. Next base: position 196,206,108 of record OU015491.1, on the reverse strand, counting down.
AACACCTTTTCAAAATTCAAGCGAAATCTCTAAGGAATAATTGTTAACATTTGTAATTATTTGAAAAGATATGGAGACATTATCCAAACGCAATATGAATTACGTTGTTGTGAAGAGGCAAGTGAGAACTTAAGTTTTGAATGCCACATTTGATATGAACATAAGTCTCATAACAACGTGAATTACTCAGAGACTGAGAATAACTAGAAAACGGTTTTTGAACAGTACTACAGAAATTCAATAACTAAGGTGATGGGGTAATGGCAAGTGATATAAATGAGTTTTATTGTGACCTTTTGTGAGAAGAGCTTGCAGTTCAGTATCAGTTGGTTGATAGGTAGGTTTTTTTCTGGCACGTGGTCCAGAAAGGACATGCTGTGGCAAACGCCAGGAATATAGAGTTCATGGCGTGCCTTGGTTTATAGACTTTAACTCCAGTAAGTTAATTGTCGTCACGATACACGCGCTCAGTCAAGTAAAAATATATAAAAAATAGGCCCTCATCATATAAAATTAAATTTTAAAAGAAAAGAAAAAAAATTAAAGAAAAATAAACGAACTTTGAACTGATGGATTTCATTGAGAATAAAATGTTGTCATAGGGAATCGAACTCGAAACGAAAGATCAACGAGTGAAGACGATACGGACTGCGCTATGAAACCACAGACAGTGATGTGAAAGAAAAGAAGTCATTCACATTGGGATAATTGAGAAGCTATTGGGGGAAGGTAAAGGATCATTTGTTTAAATAATAGGACTTTTATTTTAATTGAAAGATGGCGTCCGTAAATTTATGTACGGAGTTGTATGGTAACTGCATTTCTTTTATTAACGGTTTTAGCAATATGGTCGTTCCAGGTCATTCTGTGTGAGACTCAAGATAACACTATATCATTTACTAGATAAAAAGTAATAAAAAATATTATAAAATGCTTGTAAATTCCATAAAACCAATGAAATGTAAAGGTTTAAGCCTTTACATTTCATGCAATGGTGGATAGAAGTGATGAGAACAAAGATAAACAAAGGTGATAAAAGTAGTCAGGTGTAAAAGTGATAATAACAGTCACATAAAAGGGTGATAAAAACAGATATATAAAAATACGATAAAATGTTGTGTGTGAAGGTGATAAAAGGCGGTGAATGTAAAACAAAAAATCTCTGGCTAGGGTTTTCCCATCCAGACTATAGTCAAGTAACGAAAATAAAGGAAAACAAAAAGTAAAGAAGTATAGAGTAAATTAACGGATAAAACCCAATACATTTTAAAAACCGAAATATAGAAGGATGAGCAGTTCGGTTTCCATTTCTGTTGAGTTCTCTCATGTGAAACTTATCATCTGTGTACGAAAGATGTAATAAACCGTGTATAACTTTGTGTCATCTTGTGATAATTAAATCCTAAGAATCTACGTGACAATAACCCACACGATTCCATTGAATGTGATAGCATTACAATGTTTATACTATCGAATTAAATGCGGTCATTTCTCCTTAGTCTGTAGAAAAATCGTCACTAGAAACTACAAACAGAAAACTCTGCCGGAAGGTAATTTCTAAAAAAAACGGACTTTATTGACAGCAGTCTAGCACATATTTCTCCATAGATTAATTACGAAAATAGAAAATCTGTCTCACCTAATTTCAACGAAAAGATTTTTTGATATCTGTCACCAGCGTTTAACTGTAGGCTCAAAGCGCTTTAACTAAAGTACGCTACTTCACGTTGTATATGATGGTTGGATTCTTTTGGCTCAAAGTCCAAAACCTACAAGCTGCGCCAAACGCACGACAAGATCACAACTCCTATACACATATAAATTAACAATTAAAAGTAAACAATAATATAAGAAGTGATAAGAACAGTAAAAGTAGTAAAGAGATTTATGGAATGTGATAAAATTAGTCAAAAGGTAATAGAAACAGTTGCGCATTAAAGGTGATAAAAACGATAATAGTATGACTCATTTATCATAATATATAATGACTAGCTGAAAACCCGAGCTTTGCTACGGAGTACATTCAAATTAAATACAACGGTCAATGTATGCAATTAATGCCAAAAAAAGTATATATATATATATATATATATATATATATATATATATATATATATATATATATATATATATATATATATATATATATATATATATATATATATATATATATATATATATATATATATGTGTGTGTGTGTGTGTGTATATATATATATACTGCTGGCCACCCAAATTGCAACACCAAGAAAGACAAGAGATATCACAACAAAATTTATTTTGTAGATAACATGTTGACCAAGTATCAAATGATTAAATTTATAGACTTCTGTGAAGTGTGGTTCCTGCCAAAATCAGTAGCCAGAGTAGCCACCATTGTTGGAGATCACCGCTGCCACACGCCTCGGCATTGATTTAAAGAGACTTTGGATGAGTTCTTGGGGTACAGCAGACCAAGCAGCTTCCACACGTTGCCAAAGTTGATCTGCTGTGGCAGCTGGGGATGGAATCTGGGTCAATCGTAGAGCAACCATGGACCACATGTTTTCTATCGGCGAAAGATCCGGAGAGCGAGGCGGCCAGGGAAGCAATTCAATCTGGCGATTGACGAAGAACCGTTGGACAATGCGTGCCACGTGTGGTCGCGCATTATCCTGTTGAAATATGGCTGTGGGCAAGCCCTGAATTTAAGGAAGAACAACTGGCTCCAACACCTCGGAGATGTAGCGCTGGCTGTTTAAAGTACCGGCAATGCGTACTAGAGGTGTGCGAGAGTGATATCCAATACCGCCCCATACCATAATACCCGGTGCAGGACCAGTGTGGCGGTGCATAACGCAGCTGTTCAGCATCCTCTCTTCACGGTGTCTCCAGACTCAAATGCGGCCATCGTGGTGTTGCAGACAGAAGCGTGACTCGTCAGTAAGGACAATTTCATTCCATTCTGCCGTCCACATCCTTCTGTCATCGCACCATTGGCGGCGGAGACGTCTGTGGTTGTGCGTCAAGGGTAGACAAAGCAATGGACGCCTTGCGGACAGACCACTCTGCTGTAAACGGCGTCGAATGGTACGCGCAGACACTGGATGATGCGTTACAGACTGCATGTGCTGTGCTATGGTTCGTGATGTGACTGAGCGATCCATCACTGCCATGCGCACAATTTGCCTGTCATCACGTGAAGTGGTGCGCTGAGGTGGATGCCATCGAACACGCCGGTCCGTCGTACCCTCCTGCATCCAACGATCACATATCCGCATTACAGTTGTTTGGTTTCGTCCAACACGACTACCGATTTCCCTGAAAGATAATCCACAATCTCGGTAGGCCACTATCCTTCCTCTGTCGAACTCGGATACTTGATCAAAAGATGATCGCTGCTTTCGACGAGGCATAATTGATCGTTTTTTTTTGAAAAAACCACAAGATAAACACAATTGGTGAACTTGAAATCGTCGAAATCCCCAAGCCTTAAATAGCGCTTTGAAATGGCGCCACAGGCGCGCGTGATGTGAGTCTGAGCTGAAATTCTAATCATTTGCATATCTCACCTCCGCTAATGCATGTTGTAAATTTCATGTTATTTGAATGTTTCCTTCAGGGTGTTGCATTTACAGTGGCCAGCAGTGTATATATAATAAATTCGACGATCAATGTATACAATTGATGAAAAAAAAAACAAAAAAATATATTTATAAAAAAATCGTAAGGGACATTTTTATAGACAAAATAATGTAGAAGAAAATATTCAAATTAAATGTAATAGGACATACTAAAGAATATAGTACAGTTAATATAGTACAGTTTGAGGAACATAATATCTTTATTTGTATTTTAATATTTTTTGAATAATTTCCAATCGTCTGCCGCATTAGCAAGAAAAAAAATATTTTTTTTGTCCATTTAGTTGTTATGCACGTGACGATAAATTTATTTAAAGTACCAGAAAAAGAAATCCCGTGATCAGCATTTAATAAATTAAATTCTAAAAATTAATCTTTAAAAATTCACCAAAAATCAGAAACTGGAGATAAGATTCGAAAAAGATCTCATTTGAAAGGAATTTTTATGATTTTTCTCGTGATATAAATTTTACAACCCTCAAATTATTATTTTAAATGCAAACTTAAAAAAAGTTAATAAAACAGCTTAAAAATTTAATTTTAAAAAATCTAAGAAGAATTTTTCAAATATCTTTCTTAGTGCACCCCTAAACTATAAGAAGAATCGCCATGCAAAATTTCAGCCCTTTAGGTCCAGCGGTTTGGTCTGTGCGTTGTATGTCAGTGAGTCAGTCAGTTACGGAACTGTTTTATATATATAGATAAAAGAGCGGTGATATGATAAAATGATGAAACACTAATGTATATGAATGATAAAAGCAGTGATGTTAAAAACCAAAACCTTTGGATGGGGTTGGTTGTAGAAGAATAAGAACTCATAACACTATCCATGCTATAAAAGAATCGCACCCAAATTTTGTACTTAGGTATCGTAGATTACTTTGCATACTTCATCATTTCATAGAACATCCACTGCTGCTAATTTCAATCAGGACATCCTTATATCAATGTAAGATGACTTTACCAGCACGCTCAAAATATTTTCGCTTTACCTAAGTTTCTCCACCAGGTGCCGCAATTGAAAGCATCTCGCGGATTATGTGCTAATGTCTTCACTAAAGAGGGCCCCGCATTGGCAAAACAACAGTTTCTCCACCGTGTACAATAAACAAAACGCTCTCGCACAGATAATGGTACCAGAATATGCCTTTAAATATCGTAGACGGCATTGCATTATTAATCTTTTCATAGAACGGCCATTGCTTCATATTTGAAAAGGGACATACTATTTACATCAATGCAAGCTGAGTTTATTGTTCATTGCTCCATACTTCAGTGTTGTATAGCAACGTTAAGAAATGCGCATCCAGAATTTTACTTTAAGCTTGAGTACTCAGACCATTCAAGAGATTTTGTTATGTCTTCATTATTTTGTTCCCTTGAATTGCATCTGAATACGGTGGATTTAGACGGCATTTAGTAAATGGTTTCAACACTGGGGAGTTACCTCTTCCTTGTTAATTTTACATGGTTTCGACACTAGAGAATTATATCTCTGTTACCAATATTTTTACACGATTTCTTTCTACATCCCATTATTTCATGGACTTCATCATTTGATTCCATTACATGGATTACTTAATCCCTTAATTCATCTATTTCATGAAATGGATGATTCCTGACAAGTTATCACTTTTTGAATTATTGTATTTTAATTCACACCGCACCGCACCGCACGCACCGCACCACACCACACCACACATACATACATACATATTATATATATATATATTAAATATTATGCCCTCCATTCTAGCATTTAAATTCCCTTTCCTAAACCCAATCCACAGTAATCTTAATTTATCGCTTTAAAACCCTTAACAACAGAACTTCCCATGAATCGTATGCCTTTGCATTTCTACACGTGTACATGTTAGAATTCAGGCGTAGGTTCGCATCGCGAGACCAAATATCTGCTGATCCTGCAAAATAATAGCCACATGTTTTTTCGCCCTCTCGCGCGTAAGGTTGAAGGGTGATATTAGCTTCCGAGGCGTCTTCTGAAATGGACGGCAGTATTTTTGTCGCTCTAATAAACGATTCGGCCAGACTGCATCAAAATTTTATTCCTTTCAGGCTGAGTCTAGCTAAAGCCATGTAAATATGAGCTAGTTTCTCTTTCAGAGTATAATTTAAGGATGTAATGGATATATTACATAGATTTCGAAATCCATTGGGCTTTCCCCGCACAGGTTCGAATTCTGTCGACTCTATGAAATATATCCATTACATCCTTAAATTATGCCCTGGAAGAGAAACTCATATTTACATGACTGGAACTAGACTCTGCCTGAAAGGAATAAAATTTTGATGCAGTCTGGCCGAATCGTTTATTGGAGCGACAAAAATACATCCGTCCATTACAGAAGACGGCTCAGAAGCTAATATCACCTTTCAACCTTACGCGCGAGAAAGCGAAAAAAAACATGTGGCTATTATTTTGCAGGGTCAGCAAATATTGGGGCTCGCGATGCCAACCCACGCCTGAATTCTAACATGTACAAGTGGAGAAATGCAAAAGCATGCGATTCATGGGAAGTTCTGTTGCTAAGGGTTTTAAAGCGATAAGTTAAGATTACTGCGGATTGGATTTAGGAAAGGGAATTTAAATGCTAGAATGGAGGGCATAATATTTATGTGTATATATATATATATATATATATATATATATATATATGGCTTATTTTATAAAAAAAATTTTACTGTGGGTATACTGTGTTTTCTCAAATAAAGGTGCGTATTTTTAGTAGCGTATTTTTCCACGTCACGTCACAAGGAAACAATAGACTCGCAAACTGAAAAAAAAATTTTGTTATATTAAAAATTTATTCTTAAGTTTCTTAAAATTTTGGTTAAGTTAAACCAAAATAATACTTTAATAAAAAGGGGGGGATACGCCGTATCCCCGCGTGCCCCCAGAAAAAAATGTCCTGTATATATATACAGGGTATCCATAATTAAACGTCTCTACTTTAAAGTTGTATACAGTCGAAACTATTGTTCAGAAAGTTACGAAAGTTTGTGTCGGACATATTGAAGGGATGGGAATTTGTTTGAGCGAATAAAAAAAAATAGTTCAAAATTTCACCATCAGAGGGCGTTTTTTGATGAATTCCACATTTACGAATGGTTCTTTAAGATTTCACCATCTTTTTATCCATAGGTCACCCTAACACAATAACTCATAGTCATTAAATTTTACTATCTTTAAAGTGATTGCAAAGTCGATCGGAAACGTGTTCGATAACTAATTTTCAGACAAAAGATTTGAAGGAACGAAGAAGAAACAAATATACAAATTAATTTTTGTCGACGTAGAGCAGAAGCTGTTATAAAACTTAGAAATTTTCATGGAGATTTTGTTTTCAGCGTGCTTGCTATTGCTAATCAGAATGTCATCGTTACAATTACCAGATCGAGCTTTGTTAGTAAAATTGTTTTCCCCAGACCACCCATGCGACTTTTGGCTTTTGGGGACATGTGAAACATCTAGTCAGTCTTGATAAACCAAGAACTATACCTGATCTGAAGGACATCATTACACGTCCTGTTCTCAGTATCTTCCCCAGACAGACTGCGGTCAACTGTAGAACATGCTATCTTACGATTTCAAATGGTAACTGAAAATGATGGCCGTCATGTTGAACATGTCTTGTTGCAATACATTTTTTTAACTTTAGTAAATGTTGGCTAAATGTGTAACTCATCAAAAAACGCCCTCTGGTGGGGAAATTTTGAACTATTTTTTTTTATTCGCTCAAACAAATTTCCATCCCTTCAATATGTCCTACACAAAATTTCATAACTTTCTGAACAATAGTTACGACTGTAGACAAATTTAAAGTAGGGACGTTTAATTTTGGACACCTTGTGTATATATATATATATTAATGAAACTTCTCTAAAACGGCTAGTCATGGTTCCGAGAAAAAGTGGCCGTTTAGAGGGGTGTTCTTGAAAAATGGGTTTCTTCCATAACATAGGCTCTGTGGAGTCTTGAGTTGGTTCTGAAAAAAAAAGGCGGTCCTTTAGAGTGGTGACCAACAAGAGAAGTTTCCCTATGTGTGTGTGTATGTGTGTGTTTGTTTGTTTGTTTATTTATTTATTTCGGAAAAACCTCAGTAACAAATCTCTACATCAGGGTACGAATCTAAAAAGTTAAAGAAAAAATACTTCACGTCATAAAATAACTAAGCAATTTTTAAACAGCAAGATGTCTGGAACGCGCCGTAGTTTCCGGTTAATTTTCGATGCCAATTTCCTGAATAAACAAGCACAAATTTCTAAAACACTCCCAAACGGTGAGAAAAAAATAATTTTCTTAATTATAAAGACCAGACATGAAACTATTTCAGAACCTTCAATGACGCTTCCATTTTTTTTCTATAAGGCTTTTTAACTAAAAGGTTAATTAAATATGTTGTGTCTCATTAAGAGAATAGAACATTTCGTAAAGCAACAAAGAAATGCTTTTAAGAATTTAAACAAGTAAAGAATTAAAAATATGTGTATACTGAAGGCCTTGCAAATCTGGAGTCTTATCCACCTTGAGAGTCCAATCCAATTCCAAAAATAATTTTTTTAAATTTTCAACTTTTCATACGTCATTAAAACATGTTACTTTAGTAACTATTCGCAGCGTTTTCCTGCCGGGGGAATTATGTAAAAACGACTTTTTTTTTTGTATCGGTTCAAGTTTCGAAGTCGTTCTTCTGTTTAACTTTGTGCTCTGAAAAATGTAATTCTTATTAAGAACTTTGTAATTAACCTTTCAGGTACAACTCGACTTAATGTAATTGATTTCTTCAGTTCCATTCAAAATTGAAAGTACATATTTAATTTTCACACAGATATGTTAGATCTCCAATAATACCGATTCAGTTTTCACTTAAAGTGTTCAAAGGCATTTATTACTCTGTTTACATTTATATTAATAAGTGCATATCGCTTTAGTATGAAGTATAAGTTAACCGTCTTAACTTATACATCAGTTTAAGTTATCCCTGATTAATATTAATTTCTTATCCTAGCATCAACATGGAATGACGAAATTTTAAAATAGAGAATAAATGTTAAATTTACCTATCGTGAAATTTATGCATTTATGCTGATAAAGCATTAACTACTAGTTAACACACATATTTTTTTCAGTGCTGAGCATACTTTACTATTAAATACATAGCTATGTAACACCATAAGACTGATGAAAAATGCTGCAAAGTTGAATTAATTGCATGTAAATGTATCGCAAGCAATTCATAAGAAAAAAAAGTTATAATGTTTTTATTATAGTCACCTCATGAAAATGACCCTATACCAAGCGTCATATATTTATTTAGAATTACAGTCACAGCAACGAATACTTCTGATGATATTGTTTCTAAAAGAATTAAGCCAGCTAGATGTTTCAAGTTTAAAAAAAAATATGAATAGGGGACTTAATTAGTGATATAGGTAAAAATCGATATCGTTGCGGAGGAAGAGTGTAAAATAAAAATAATAATAAAAAAAAAATAAATAAATTTCGGCTCAGGTATCATACTCGTATCGTTGCGCCAAGAGAAGCAATTAATATTTCACTGTGGCAACCTCCGAATTTGTGGTAACCCTAATCGCGCGTTCGCGGGAAGTTGTTTGCTTATTAACGGGACATCTTTTCATACGACAATTCTGCCATTTCGGGGCGAAATCTTTCCACGACGAGTATTATACTGCAACTTATATTTATCCCCCTTTCACCAGTTTGAGTGGTGATATGAAATTTATGTTGGTATACAGTGCAATTCCGTTTCCTCACTGTCATGTTCTACCACCAGGAAATGAATCTTCTCTATTTTAAAATCAAATACATCTTTCTATTGGAACTGTATAAATAATAACAACCTAGATTTGGACGCATAGAGGCTCGAGCAACCGCAAACTCTTACCAATACCTCTCTCCAACATGTCTCTCAACTACCGCGTTCAACTAACCTGACGATCCTGTGCAAGCATAAGAAACCGTATCATGCGAAAAAGATTCTTTGAAAATGTTGAAGACGTTCGAAATAATATCATAAGATTCACTTTACTTAAGATTAAGAGAAAAAAAAGAGATAATAGATACCAGGAGAAAATAATAACAACGATAGGAGGAAATACACAATATCAAAAAGTATTATAAATTATTAGATGCTTGTAGGATTTACATAAAAATAGTCGATATCAAAAAAAAAATATAACGGCTAAGTTAAAAATATGAGCAGTCTTTATTCACTTTTAATGCGATTTATCCATTATTCATTATTTTAGTTATATTATCTTAAATTTGATAGCTTCTTATACTTAAATTTTTTCTTATAATATTTTTAAAATTTTAATCCTGAATAATTCAAATTTTTGTAAGGAACTGATAAATATATCATGTTTTCTTAACCAGTGTGATATATTTTGCTCATAATACTGTAATTAATAACTGCACTCAAATTTTATTTCCTTTCGACCCCAGTTTTTGTTATCAGCGTTATTTCGCGAAGCACTATCTTTAAATATTTATGATAAATCCTTTGTTTTAAATATTCGAATTTCAAGTACAATAAGAAAAGTCCTGCTTTACAGAAATATAGGAAAAAAATTGCACACAAAAGGACACAAAAGCACGTAACTTTATATTTGAATTAGTATGTTTGCACGGACCGATTCAAAATTTTAATTACTTTGTATTTTATGGGACTATTAGTGTCAAAGAAACGCAAGTTTCGTAACATGCAAGGTGGCAAAAATTTTCTCCTGACATATATGAAAGTGTTTCCAAGGATAATTTTTCGTTCCACTAATTGCATTTAATTACGGATTTCAAACATGAACTTGCAATAAAATTAGCTCAGCTGTTACAACAGAACTCAAAACACGGGTTTTAAAAGCATCAATAAATACAAGTTTTCTAATTAAGTTGTTTGAACAGCGCATGATATTTCGAAACAGTTACAAACATTTACAGAACAGAACTTAATTACCTTAATACTCGGTAAGAACCGTGTCTCGAGTCTATTTTCATAGCAAATTTTTAATATTTATCGTTGCACTTGAGCATAAATTTAAAAAAAAGGACCCAAAATAATTTTGTGGTACGCAGAGTATATAATTTATGTTTGAGAACTGAACGAACATATTTGTCCTTAAACGAGGATTAAGTTGAAAGCGGCATATTTTTTGTCTCTGAATATTCCGAATGATCCATATTTCTTTTCTTTTAGAGATTTTTTTCCCAGTAAAACAAATAAATTTTAATGTTTGAAGATTATAAATTGTTAATTATAATTAAATTGGTCAATAGATTTTAACAGATTCGAACTTTTAATTTTCTTTTTAAATACGCATGTTGAGTGCTAGATTGGAGTTTTTTTTTACAGCTGTCCCCTGCGAACGTCTGAGTAAGCAGAAACAAGAACGTCTGGCACGTCAATTGTTAATTGCTTAGCTCCCTTTATTTCGTGATGTAATAAAATGTTCGTATGGAATCATTCCGGTAGTAGTAGAAATAACAGTACTGCAGACGGTTGATATAAAATTAAAAGCGTCTGACCTTTTTATCAAGTAAATAATTTGTTAACCTTTATACTTTTATTTTGTCTGCTACCATTATTTTGTCTGGCATTCTGAATACCATTATTTTCTCTGCTACTATTAATATTCCTGTTTCCATTGTGTGTGTATATATATATATATATATATATATATATATGGCTTTTTTCTGGGGGATCGCGGGGATACGTCGTATCCTTACCTTTTTTTAAAGTATTATTTTAGCTTAACTTAACCGAAATTTTAAGAAACTTTCGAATCAATTGTTAATTTATAACAAAAGCATTTTTTTAATTGCGAGTTTTTTGTTTTCTTGTGACGTGATATAGGAAAACACGGTACTAAAAATACGCACCTTTATTTGAGAAAAGACAGTATACCCACTTATTTTTTTTTAGAAAAAAAGCACTATATATATATATACGTAATATACATTTTTTCTTTATTAAAATTGGCTTTTATAACGTAAACCGTTAAATAAAATAGCATTTCTTCTCTTTTTTTTATCTTTTATATAAGAGGAGACCAAATGATAAGGAATTTTTTTCTGTAATGGTTATTGGTGGAAATATGTGAACAAACAAGAAGTATCAGTGATACACGAGGTTACATATCCGCTACACTTAGTCGCAGTGTAGTTTCGAACAAGTGTCCCAACGCATACTAGATTTTGGATACTCTGAAGGAAGACCACCCGGTGTTGGCAAGCTACCACCGATCAGCCTAGGGGGCGACGGCAGAAGGGATCGTACCTTCCTCACCCACTGACCTCACAGAAGAACCTCCCAGTCTACGGATTTAACCTGCCCATATCCAACCTACACACGAAGGTATTTTAACGACGCTCTACCGATAGGTAATCTCGGGGCCGCTGAAATACGTGAGCCAGCATTGCTTTGAGGAGAGAGTGCAAGAATATTGTAGCGGCATGAAAAACCTCGTGGGACAATTACATGCATCAGGGTATTAATAGAAAAGCATCTGTCGCGATGCAGAAATATCATTGAAACCCCCATCGAATTATTCTAACATTCTTTTGGTCTGGGGTCTTAAGCCCGCGAATCTCATCTTTCCAGAAAGGTTGGGAATATCTGTGTGTTAAAAATCCTAGACCACCTTGGTTACTCCGAAAATTGTTACTTAGAGGCTATTTTTAAGAGATTTGACGTTACAGAAGTAATTAAGTCTTCACTTAACTACCCATGGGATCGCTCTCACACCGCGGCCTGACTTCGGGAGCTAATCCCACGTTTTCTCGCTCGAAAACAGGCGTTTTCTCAGAAGAGACCCCTAAGGAATTGAAGCAGGATATATATTCCGGACTTTGGTTTTTTCGAGAGAGTTCCTCTAAGATCGGAACAGTAGCGGCCACACGAACTTTTGCCTCCCGAAAGACTAAACTAGTCGATAGGAGAAGCCGCTGTTAAAATCTCCTGCAATCAGACGTCTCGTTAAACCGTTCAAATCAACGTTCAACCTGTTAAGTTGTTGAAGGGCGATCCCTCTCCCTTGACGAGGCCTAACCACTTCTGGGTCCCTTGCTTTTCATGGTAGGAATGGATTACACGGTTGACGAATCAAGACACAATGTTTAGTCCCAAAATTATTTATTATACATACAATGGCTTCCAAAAGTATTCGTACACTTACGATTTTCAGTGAAATAGGGGTCTATCCATTAATTAAAATGAATATTTCAGAAAGGGTATTTAATAATAAGATCTATAATCTATTCTTAACAAAACTACATGAAATATTTTGAAAACATAGAAAAACTTTATTTTTAAGAAACTAGTAATCAAAAAGTAACAAAAATTTTATCTCACAAAAGTCATCGCACACTGAAATATTTTCGGATAAATTCATAATTAAAATTATCGTCTGGCGCTTTATTTTTATTTTTCAATTGTGGTGGCATTTAAATATCGTTTGGCTTTGATTTTTGCTTTCCTACTCCGTAATATTCTATTTATTATTTAAAAATGGCTCGTAGTCGTAAAGAAATAACAAACAGCATTCGAAAATTGATTGTTTTTCATCATAGTAGTGGTAAATCAGTTCGAAATAATGCTAAATTACTTAATTTATCTCATTTTACACTGCAGTATGTGATAAAACGCTTTAAAGAAGACAATCGTATCGAAAACAAGGTAAGAAAAGGTCGCCCGGCAAAGCTAACAAAACGTGATCTGAGATTTATAATCAGAAAATTTGTGAAAAATCCACGTTTGAGTGCTGTAAAAGTTTCTGCAGAATTTAATGAAACATTTTCTTCTTCAATTTGACCTGAAACTGTTCGACGAGTTCTCAGAGCAGCTGGATTACATAGGTGTTCTGCCCGTAGAAATTTTTTTGTGATTGATAAAAGCAGAAAGCTTAGGCTTTCCTTCGCACTATCAATAATAAATAAGCCCCAAACATATTGGAATAATGTCTTATTTGCCAATGAAATCCAGGTTAACATATTTGGTTCCGATGGGCATATAATTGTATGGAGAAAAAGAAATGAGGACTTTAATCCCAAGAACTTAGTAGGAACAGTTAAGCATCGCGGTGGAGGTGTCCTTGTGCGGGGGTACATGTCAGCATCAGGACTAGGTAATTTCGTATTTATTGGTGGCATAATGAATCATGCTGTTTATATAAATACACTGCTGGCCACTGTAAATGCAACACCCTGAAGGAAACATGCAAATAACATGAAATTTACAACATGCATTAGCGGAGGTGAGATATGCAAATGATTAGAATTTCAGCGCAGATGCACATCACGCGCGCCTGTGGCGCCACTTCAAAGCGCTATTTAAGGCTTGGAGATTTCGACGATTTCAAGTTCGGCAATTGTGTTTTTCTTGTGGTTTTTTCAAAAAAAAGATCAATTATGCCTCTTCGAAAACAGCGATCATCTTTTGATCAAGTATCCGAGTTCTAGAGAGGAAGGATAGTGGTCTACCGAGACTGTGGATTATCTTTCAGGGAAATCGGTAGTCGTGTTGGACGAAACCAAACAACTGTAATGCGGATATGTGATCGTTGGATGCAGGAGGGTACGACGGACCGGCGTGTTCGATCGCATCCACCTCAGCACACCACTTCACGTGATGACAGGCAAATTGTGCGCATGGCAGTGACGGATCGCTCAGTCACATCACGAACCATAGCACAGCACATGCAGTCTGTAACGCATCATCCAGTGTCTGCGCGTACCATTCGACGCCGTTTACAGCAGAGTGGTCTGTCCGCAAGACGTCCATTGCTTTGTCTACCCTTGACGCAGAACCACAGACGTCTCCGCCGCCAATGGTGCGATGACAGAAGGATGTGGACGGCAGAATGGAATGAAATTGTCTTTACTGACGAGTCACGCTTCTGTCTGCAACACCACGATGGTCGCATTCGAGTCTGGAGACACCGTGAAGAGAGGATGCTGAACAGCTGCGTTATGCACCGCCACACTGGTCCTGCACCGGGTAATATGGTATGGGGCGGTATTGGATATCACTCTCGCACACCTCTAGTACGCATCGCCGGTACTTTAAACAGCCAGAGCTACATCTCCGAGGTGTTGGAGCCAGTTGTCCTTCCTTACCTTCAGGGCTTGCCCACAGCCATATTTCAACAGGATAATGCGCGACCACACGTGGCACGCATTGTCCAACGGTTCTTCGTCAATCGCCAGATTAAATTGCTTCCCTGGCCGCCTCGCTCTCCGGATCTTTCGCCGATAGAAAACATGTGGTCCATGGTTGCTCTACGATTGACCCATATTCCATCCCCAGCTGCCACAGCAGATCAACTTTGGCAACGTGTGGAAGCTGCTTGGTCTGCTGTACCCCAAGAACTCAACCAAAGTCTCTTTGAATCAATGCCGAGGCGTGTGGCAGCGGTGATCTCCAACAATGGCGGCTACTCTGCCTACTGATTTTGGCAGGAACCACACTTCACAGAAGTCTATAAATTTAATCATTTGATACTTGGTCAACATGTTATCTACAAAATAAATTTTGTTGTGATATCTCTTGTCTTTCTTGGTGTTGCAATTTGGGTGGTCCTCGCTCGACCACCCCCAAGTAAGCAGTTCCGGTCGGTTAGTCATCGGGGGAAAAACAGGGGATGGGAAGAATAGGAGTCCATTCGTGACAGTTTTGCTTCATATTAAATTTGTTGCGTTTAAAGTTAAATTCTTTTAGTTAAATTATTTTTTAATCATCAGAGACCCTCGTACATTGTTTACTATTTTCCACGAAATCGTTTAGAAGCCTCAGCCACTAGCCGGAAGTTGTTACAATATCGAAGCCTCGACCGAAATTCGAGCAAAGTGGAAGTTTGCTTTTGTTACCTATCAAACGAAGTGGGCAGCAGTTTAAAGAATTCTCAATTATTTTCATCACGGAGCAGTGAAATCTTATAAAGCAATTAAAATAGTTTGATAAATAATTCCATAGATGAAATGCAAAGAGATAATTTATCTTAAAAAGGTAAAAAAGAAACCGCAACAGAGAGATAAAAATTATCAATTGCTTCTGCTAACAATTAACTACAAAATTCTCCAGGCGTATTCCCTCATAAAAACTCAGAGCACAAACAAATATGTGGTACTTAGTAAAGCAATTAAACAATTATATCAATATTCATTATTTAAATACAAAGAAGAAGCTAAAAAAACAGCGATCTTGCGTTTCTAATGAATACCTCAATTCGTTTAAAAAAAACATGTAATATCCTGGAACAAATCATGAAATATGTTTCCTTTACAAGTAATAACAAGTTTTGTTCAGAAGTGCTTTTTTTGGAAGTCATTTTATTTTTCGGGGATGCTCGAAATAACTAAACTTTTTCCCAAAATAAACGCATTCAGGTTTTACAGCTTAAATATATCATATATGTTTTGTCTTTCCAGATGTGTTTATTATAAAGATGAAATAACTAAATTATTTTCATTATGTTTTTACCACGAGAGTTTCACTAAATGGATTAAGAGTTCCTAACTTCAGAATGACGATATTAATGAGTGTATAAAAAATGCGTTTACTTCTTTCGTCTGAACAAGCTCAAGCATCGATTCAAATAAATCTTTTATAAAATGATACTTCGTTTTTGAGAATTTAATGTATTTATTTAATTATTTTTTGTAATACCAGAAAACCGATGCTATTCTGACAGTTACGTTTCAAATGAATCGGCTTTTTTTTATCTTTTCAAAAATCGTGTAAATATTTGAGGCGTTGCCGATTAAAAGGAGGTAAGTGCCAAAGTCTGAGAAATGTATTTTATCACTGACACAAGAGTTTGCTCCAAGCCTAATGGCGTGGAAAAGGAAGTAAATGCCTATCTAGTTTGGTTTAGTTCTGAGCTAGAAACTTACCCTCAATTCCATGCCATTAACCTTGGAACCAGGGCCTTTTTATCGTATGGGCAAATCGGGACTTTGCCCAGGGCAAAGGCTAGGCGGCCCCAAAACTATCCTCTTTAACGTGAAAAATCTCTTTACGGATGTTTCTCAACACTAAAATCGATAGGATGCTTGTTAAGTGAAAGTTTTTAATTTCGCTTTCTGCTTTAGGAAAAATGTTAAAACTATCAGGTTGTATCAGATGTACAGCAGAAGGTGAAAAGCGTTTTCAGTTTGATGTAAAACATTTTTGTGAATGCTCCATCTTATCAGCCATACACTGTATAAAATATAGGACTCACATATACGGTTTTTTGGTTTAAATCGTTATTTGAATCAAAATTTAAATCAAACGATTTTTTTAATCATGACTTTTAACAACTTTTCCTCACACGCTTGGTGTATGCAGCTAGTACTTCTAATAGTAGAGTCCATGGATAGTTCTTATTTTTATAAATGCTCGAAAGGGTGGGGGGCCCAAATAGCATCTGCCCAGGGGCCCCCAGCGTTCATAATTGTGCCCTGCTTGGAACAAACCCTTGTATCAGTATATCAGTGAAAAAATACTTTTCGTAAATTTTGTCTCTTACCTCCTTTTCATCGGCAACGCCTTATTTGTGATATCAAAAAACACTTAAAAAATAAGTTTATTCTCTGAGTTACGCCTTACTTCTTATTCAACAAAGTATATTTATTGATTTTTTTTTCAATCGATGCCCTATTTTGCTTTTATTAATACGTAAAAACTATATGTAGACTTTATTCGGGTCTATCAACTATCAAATATACAAGCATACTTCAGTTTACTATCCATTGAAATGCGCATTACGATTAGTTCAGTCACTAGAATGGTTAAGATCAATCAAAAAAATATATTTATTAAAAAAAATTGATCAGTGCCCTATTTTGCCTTTATTACTGTAATAAAAATCTGTAGACTTTTTCCTGGTCTATCATCAATCAGATGTACCAGCATACTTCTTCAGGAAACATTTATTATCCCTTCAAATAACCAACTGAATGGGTTAAACTACTAAATTGGCTAAAATCCAATCAACAAATGAAAAATATATTTATTAAGATAGTATGCTCCTAGATACTATATTTTACAAAATTTCTTAATAAATATCTTTTGCTGTACCATAAAAATATATTTGTTAAGAAATCATTGATATTCTAACTTCACTAGTATGTAAAACAATCAGTAAACTTATTCTGGTAGGTAAGCAATCCAATAGGCAAGCATACTTCCTGGAAACATTTACAATCCATTGAAAAAGGCACCACGACGGTTTAAAGTACAAAAATGGCTAAGGTCAATCAACAAAGGGTTAATCACAAGAATATTGTTATTAAGAAATTTTGATCACTCAGTGCCCTATTTTACCTTTATTAATATGTGAAAATTATCCGTAGGCTTCATTGTGTTCTATCAGAAATCCAATGTGCAAGCATACTTCCCAGAAATATTTACTATACATTGAAATTGGCAACAAGATGGACTAAAGAACAAAAATGTCTTAAAGAATTCTACAGAAAGAAGTTTTTTGAAAGCTACAATCTTTTAGTATTTCAGTACAAATACTTTTTAAGAAACAATCCAAACAGTACTTTGTTATTGAAGAAACCGTACAACCACATTGCAGATGACGTGATCACTGTCGAAGAAATTCTGGATCCACCTTCCTTTCACTAAAATAATTTTTATTCCAAATTTAATCAATATTAACAAAATAAATAAGCTAACTAAAAATACAAATTAAGAAAAAACCAATACAATTATTACTGCTCTTACGAAATCATTCAGAAAAAATAAGGGTTCATTTTTATATTAAACAGCGAGATTTTTTGCATCATTAAGGAACTCCATTATCGGTTTCATATCATTCAGGATCATTAAGTGTTTAGCATTTTTTTCCCCTAACCTCCTTTTTTTCCCCACTATACATTGTTGAGAAAAAATATAATTGAATTTATTGCATTCCAAGTTCTGGTAAAGCATTCTTTACGCATAAAAACTACATTTCTACCCTGAGAGTCGAATATTCATTCTGTTTAATTGTCATTACAAGAAAAACTGGAGCTAAGATATCCCTACTTATATGACGCTCCGTAGGACGGGACAGTTTTGTAATTTTTATGGTAGTTTTTTTCTCAGTAGATGCTATACCATAAACGTAATTCAAGTTTAGTTTTTTCTTCGATCCAAGATGATTTTTTTAATCTAAGAGTCAGAAATATTATATCAATAAGGGACTACCCACAGCAGTTCTTCTAATTGCAGATAAATCAAGGCAAAATTAATAAATTAAATCAGCATTTAAACCTAAGATATAATTGAGTTTTTTTTTCGTTAGAATAAGGTATTTTTATCTGGACGTTTTAGTTCTCATTAATATTATATGTTGATCAAATCTCTTCAGATAACTCAGTGAAGTTATTTTAAATAACATTAGATGAATTTAATAAATAGTTGTTGTTTCTAATGCTCCCTAGCCTGAATTTATTCTAGACCAGGTCCATGTAAGTTAGAGGGCTGGGGGGGGGGGGGGGGTCCTGTTTATAATGCCACCACAAGGCTCGGAGTCTGATTTAGCCAGGTGCCATCGTAATTTTGACCGAGCTACCCCAGGGGCGGCATTTGGGGGAATCGTAGCCCCTCCCACCCTTTCTAACGTCATAGAGGGACTTTTCGGTCTACGGAATTAACGGGCCCATATCCGACCTAGACACGAAGGTATTTAATGGTACTTGTGGGGATTAGATCCGAGCACCCTCAGCGCCGAAAGCCGACGCGCTACCACTAGGCTACCTCGAGCCCTTAATGAATAGTAGTCAACGCGTGTGATCCATCTAAGTTCAAGCCTTACTCAGCCTTTTCTCTCTATCGGGCTGCATGCATACGTTTGCTACGTTTTTACGTGCCCCGGCCACCATTACTGAACACGGCGGTGGATTTGCAGCGACGAGCATTGAACCAGGGACGTTCAGATCACTGGCCCGCTGCTTTTGCCAAATGGGCCACTGCGTCCCTAACATAAGTTAGTCTCTAACCGAAGTGATCCAACGAACGAAACTGAAGTTAAAAGTCAACGATCGGCATCTGCTGATAGCACAGAAAAGTGTAGGGGGAACAGTCGGCTTTTGCCTAGTTACATTCTTCTTCCTCCTTTTTCCTGTACCAGAACAAAATAAACCTCTACTTTCAAGTTATGATGTCATGTCATACACAATTCTATACATTCTGTACCTTAAGAGAATTTAGAATGGAACACTATTATGTGATCTACTGTATAATTTAATTTATCAGTTCGCAGGATTAAGTCACTTTTTATTTCCTTTATATACGTAATCTAACCTTAAATAGTCTACCTTTATTCACAAAAGCCCTCAGCATGATTAAACTTTTTATTTGCGGGAAGGAAGCTTGACATCACTTCTTTCTTCTACTTTAAACATCATTTAATCTCTTTAACTGGAAACTTTTTGTGAATCTCCATTAAAATCAATGAAAGACTCTAAATTACTCCTTTTTATTATTCACACTTATTCTTCCCTCTCTTTTTTTTATTATTTCGACCATGGAAAAAGAAAAAGAAAAACCATATTCAAATTTAAATTTATTTTCATTCACTTATTTGAATGGGTAATTTATTTTTATTTGAAGACGTCCATTATGATCAAATTTATATCGATTTCACGATGGCATTAACTTTGAGTTTTAATTATTTCCGTAATGTATAAAGTAATTGCATGTCTTTGTGAAAAAAAAACGATTTCGACCGATTCGGGGGTCGACATAATTTAAGATATTATCTAGCTTTAAAAAATATTCATGAAACGTATTTCATGTGAAACGAATTTCGGTTAAGAACGAGTTACGTTTTTTTATAGGGGTGTGTAGTATTTGATTTTTTCGATCTACACCTCTGTGGGATATTAGTTTATGCTAGTTTCCTATGAGTAAATATATCCAAAATACGGTCCATTTACAATAACTGGATAGCTTATCTGCTGGAGAGCCCCTGTGGAGATGCGAATATCTTAGGTTCGAGGGTCTCCCTAAGTTGTTTTATAGATATAATAATCTGATTGAAAATATAGATAGTACAAAGTAAACGAAAACTTAAAGCTTACGATTTTCCCCTTCTTTTTACCACTCATGCACATGAATTATGGGGAAACGGGGGAGTAATGTTCTGACAAGGGCCGAGTATAAGGCATCCTTGTATTAGATGAGAAAGAAAATTTATTTCCAAATTTTAACTCTTAGATTCAAATAACGGCACTGGTAACTGTACCTGGCCTTTATAATCTTGTTTAAAAGCTGCTATGTACTAACCCTATTGGATTCGCTGACCTGAATGTTAACCTTATGGAGAAATTGTGTCTACTAATTACTTCATCACAAGCACAACAGCTCCGTACAAGCCCTGGCTGCCTCAACCACGCGATCCCTCCAGTGTCTTCTATCTGTGACGACTCCTTTCCAATTTTTAACTTTCAAAGTCTTTTTCAAAGTCATTTAACCATCTAGTCGTGGTCTACCTCTAGCTCGGGATCCCTCAAGTTTTTTAAATGTCAAGATCTTTGTGGGATTATGTTCCGAGCTTCTCCAAACCTGGCCAAGCTATCTTAATATATTTCTACGGATTACTTGTGTTATTTGTGATTGCCCATAAAGCATATACATTTCAAAAATTATATTTGGTTCTCCAACGTCCCTCTTCCTGCACTGGGCAAAGATTGCCCTGAGAATTTTTCTCTCAAACATGTCCAGTGAGCGCTACGTGCCTATGCTGAAGGTCAATGTTTCACTTGCGTAAAGACAGGTAGTATTAGGCCGTCTGCACACGGGGCAACTCAAAAGAAACTGATAACTGACTCGTCCGACGAGTTTGTAACCAGTTGCGCCGTGTGCGTGGCTCCATTCAATTTCATAGGTTACGACTCATCACGGTCTGGTTTGTGACTGGAGTCAGTTATCAGTTTCTTTTGAGTTGCTCCGTGTGCAGACGGCCTTAGTGTCTTATAAATTCTTAATTTAGTTTTGAGACTGATAAGATTAGATCTCAATTGTCTTCTCTGTCCAAAGAAGCATTTATTAGCCATTTTGATTCTGTTATGAATTTCTGCTCCTAGTTTATTTTTGTCATAAATTATAGTGCCAAGGTATTTAAATTCATCATCCTTTTCAAAGGTATAACCCTTAATGCACAAAGGGTTCTTACAGTTTACCATGAAGAGGTTTACTATTTACAGCTACATAAATGCTAATAATCTAATAAAAATGATATTTTCAGGTATCCTGAAATTTTCTGCATCTTGCAACAGGATTCATTTTATAAATTTCGTCCACCAAAGGATTTTAGGAGCGCGTAAAACACACTATACCAGATTTTTCCCAGAATAATTTGAATTTTAAAATATTTTTTGCATTTTCTGTAAAGAACGAAGACTGTCCCAAGGTGTAAAATTTCTTTCTCTATTACGGGGCTCGATTTTTGTTTTTGAAAATCTTTCAATCCAAGTCGGCAATCCTTGACGGAATTTTCTCCATAAGTTAACATTGAGGTAAGCGAATCCAGTATGGTTAGTACACAAAAGCCTTAAGCTAGCTCTGCTGATAATAATCACATATGAACAAAAAGTTAACTGCTTCTCGAAGTTATCTCCCAGTTACCTGATATTATCAAAATCAAAGCATCTGTAGAAAGACATTTATAACACCTGAGGCACATTCTAAAAATCATGATATTTAAATGCTTTCACTTGTGCTGCTTAAACCCAACTCACAGACAGTCGTTGATACTGTATATTACAGGTAATTTGAAGTTTTCTGAGCAGTGTATATCAAATTGGTTGATTGGATGGAAGCGTTACGTTCATATTTTGCTACTCGAAAGCTTAACAAATTGGAGACAAGATAATATCAGACATGACATCTACAAACATATATGTCGACAGTGGAACTTGCACCCTCAGACACTGGTACCAAATCCCAGAAACCTTAGCCAATCGGTCTTCGTCCAAGACAGCGTTACGTGTCGACAGACAAGCGTTACGTTCATATTTTGCTATTCGAAAGCTTAACAAACTGGAGAGAAGACAATATCAGACATGACATCCACAAACATATAAGTCAACAGCGGAACTTGCACCCTCAGACACTCGTACCCAATCCTAGAAACTCTAGCCAATCGGTCTTCGCCCAAGACAGTGTCAGATGAAGGAATGGTAGAAGGACATTACTAACAGTCAAATAATTCAAGGCCTGGATGCTTCAGCAAGGAAAAATCTATTCTTTGTGTTAAAAATGTTACTAAAATAACGAGATTGCCGGAGTGATAATCTTGAATGCTGTGCTAAACTTAAAATAAATAAATAAATCTCTCGCCTAAAACACAGAGGAATCCCAAAAGCCCGGAAATTTTGATATTTCACTGAATTGCAATAAAAGACTTTACAAAACACAAACATTTCGGTAGGCTTTTATTTAGAAGTAGGGGTAAATAAAGTTTTGGCAGATAGATGGTGGCGTACTAAAGTAAGCTTATATTATAGAAATTGTGGAATTACATCTACCAAATAAGTTATTCTTTCAGTTAAAGGTAAAATGAATACAGAGGCTGTTCGCACATTTTTTAGACGATTTTGGTAAGCGGTAATAAAAAATCGTTTGCTGCAAAAGAAATAATTGCAATTGTACTATGATTTAAAAGTCAAAATTATCGTCTACGGCTTGAAAGTTTTGTTTTTAATTCAAAATGGCGTTTTTAACAAAGCAGTGGTTCGAAGGCTACATTTATGCTCTTTCCGAAGATAAATATGCATACTCCGTTATCCAAAAACGATGTGAGAGACATGGTTTTGTGATATCTAAAGCGTCGATAGGTAATATCGTCAACAAGAAAGGAAAAAACGTCAAATTGGAGCCTCAAGTGGGACAAAAATTCCAAACAAGTATCCAAGGAAAAAACGGAAATCTTCGACTATTGCAAAGGTACGTTGTTTAATGTTAAAAGAAAATCCCCCTAGTCAAAGGACAGTTGCAAAATCATTAAAATGCTCGGTGTCCACTGTAAACAAAATGATAAAAGTTGATTTAAATCTAAAGAAAGTGAAAAAACGCAATGTGCATCGTCTTCTTCCAAATCATATCGCTAAACGGAGGACACGCTGCAGAATTCTATATGAGAAACACTTATCCAAAGAAAAATGGAAAACAATTGTCACAGTAGATGAATCATGGGTGTATTTAAATGATTGCAGCAAAAAAAGAGCCATTTATTATCATAAAAAGGGGAGAAAAAAATTTAAGTACATGTTTCAAAGAATCGAAAGAAAGTTTTTCTAAGGGATTCATGATTGTTGCTGGTTTTTCTTATAATGGCAAGTTAAAAATAAAGAGAGTGGAAAAAAAATATCAAGATTAGCTCCAAATACTATCAGGAACATATCTTATCGCCAATTTTTCTGCATGAAATACCATCGCTTTACCCACAGTACCATCAATCTGTGAGACTCCATCAGGACAAAGCTAGCAGTCACACATCAAAATCCACTGTAAATTTCCTCAAAGAAATGGAACAAAAAACTGGTATCAAGGCCATACCCTTCACTGATATCCCTACTAAATCTCCCGATGTATCACCTATGGATTTTTATGCTTTCGGACTTTTAAACTCTGCATTATCCAAACGTCGTCCCAAAACCCTTACAGGGCTCTGGAAAGCTGTTCATGAGGAATGGGATAGAATACCTCTTCTGACACTTCAAAAGGCATTATTATCCTGGAAATTGCGGTGTCGAAAGATAGTTCAGAATAAGGGATGTCAAATAGAACATTTAAAACACAAGGATTTTATGTAATTTAGTTTTGTGAATACAATATACATCGTCTAAAAATGTGTGAACAGCCTCTGTATGAACTTTTTAACAGAAGCTGCTCTTTGTTCTTGGCCAGTTTTTCTCAATTTCTTCAACAGTTTTCAGTATAGTGTGTAATAGTGCGGTCAGAAATGTAAATAAATGGTGCGATTCCCCCTTTCCTAGACACACCACGTAATTCTGGGCGTTTACCGCCAATTTCTGTGACACTTGTGCTAAGCATCTGTAAAATTTTGGAAGTATAAAAGTGTCTGTGATTTCTGTGTCTATGACTCTGACATGAATTAGTTTTCTCTCTTAAAATTGTACACCTACGAAATTTAACAATCATATAAAAGCAGAACAATGTTAGGCATTCCTTAAACATCATACAATAGAAAAAAAGTATTAAAATATGCTACAACTTTTAAGTGCATTTTGTAATTACCCTATCATCGTCACTCTTGAGAATTTGAATCATCTGGCGTGCAAATACGGTACATCACAGCTGGTTAAGTATGCATTACATTCATATCAACGGATGGATATAGATATATATATATATATATATATATATATATATATATATATAGATATAGATAGATAGATATAGATATAGATATATATGGGGGGATTGTATTAACCCGTGACGCCTGCTATGAGTTACGTGTTAACACACATGTTATGTGACGACAGCGTCACTAGGGTTGCAAAGCATGAACTGGGGATATTGGCATAGTTTTGACGAGACATGACGTTGCCTAGCACTGGTACGATATACTCAATGTAACCCCCTCCGCATTGGTTGAGGCATGACGTTGCCTGGCACCAGACACACTGCGACGATATACTCAATGTAACCCCTTCCGCATTGGTTGAGGCATGGCGGGGCCTGACGTGTGATTATATACTCACTTAAATTCCTTATCTGTACATAGTTTAAATGTTAATATAATATGCCGTTTAATTGGTGTGACTCTACTTTTTTGGATATATTATTTATATATTATGTAACATAATGTTGATAGAACTTTAAATAAAATATTTATACAGAGTTACTAGAAATAAAGACGGTAACTGGGGATTTTTCAGTTGGTTGTTAAATGTTCTAAGAAATAAAAGTATCAAGAACTGTCAAAAGCAAAGAGCCCCATTTTCCCCCAAAATCTTTTTCGTTTTCATTTTTATTTAACAAAAATTAAATTTATTATATCCTGAATTTTAGAGACTAAAAAAATCGAAAGATGTATGTGACTTACAGAAAGGTACTCTGGCTTTGACAAATATTTTAGAGATGTATTTTGACTTCGTAAAATATAATTTTACTTTATATATTACTAAAGAAAATGTTCAATATATTTCTATTGAATGTTATTTAATTATATTTAAGAGTGCCTGTTAAGGTTTTCTTTATTCAGTGTGTCATGGGATGAAGAATAATTTTATGGTATTCATTATTATGACATAAGGACGGATTCAGTTAAAGGAATTTAACCTAAAATTTAAACAAATTTCTGAAGTAACAATTTTGTAAATTTGGGGATGTAAATTCCAAATCTTGTTGCTACTTGTTCTCGCTGTTGCGAAATAGTGAGAGTCGTGGTACGATATATTAGAGATGATTTTTATATTACGATTAATTCGTGCCAAATTTTCCAATCCTTTCTAATAAATTACCCATATATTTAACAAAAATGAAAGGCAGTAAATTTCTGCCAAGTTTATGCGTATTATATTCAAGTTCCAATGATATAATGTCCAAATAATTTTGCCGATCTTCTCATAATCTGAATGTCTTACCAGCTGATTCTAAACTTCAGATCGAAGTATGCAAAGAATGTTAACCTTAGTTCACCATCTTTCTTATAGCTTTCCCATAAAGGAAAGATGGTACATACTCTAGACAGCATGAGGCTTCATGTTTTAGCCAGAGTATTTTGACTGGGTAAAAATTAACTTTTGAATCAGAAAATCCTTAGATCAAGACCCGATCTAGGCAGTGGTATGTTACAATCGAGTCCATCTATGATGTCAGAGAGTGGGTGAAGTTACGAGCCCTCCATATGTCGCTCCTGTGGGTGCTCAGCCAAAATTGAGGTGGCAACAGGATCTGGTGGTCGTTCACCCATATGCCTCCCCCCTCTCATTGAAAGCAACCAATGATTATCGTGGATAAGGGCGAACGTCTTCATTGACAAGTGCTTCGCATTGGCAAACAATGACATCATCTTACAATCATCATTTTCTCACGAAAATCCCAGTAGACTATTTCACAGTGTCTATGAACAATGTATTTAACAACAATGTTATCATTTCTGTTACGCAACCATCACCCTGCAAAGGCCAGTAACTTTTTAGTTCATCGAGATTGTGTTTCATAAAGACAGAGTGATTGCGCTGTATGTATTACATTCTGGTGAAGGTAAAATATGTGTAGGAGGAATCCAGTTTTTCCACTTGCCTTTAATTATAATTGATGCAAATTGTTCTGAATTGGCAGTCCACTGATCTGCGGAAGGCAGACGTATCTTACTTTCCTTTTTTTTTCTTCGAAATGAATGCTGTTGCAGAAATTCTGGGTGTAACTGCGTATCTGGGTACAAAATTGTCGAGTGTAGGAAACGCACAGAACGTTAAACGTGTGGTTCCAAGAATTCGCTCAGGGCGGTGCAACACTAGATATCGTAGATATATGTCTAATCCTAATATTAAGTTAGAAGGAATATATTTTTCTGATTTCAGATTAGCAAATGTATATTTTTAAATGGTAGACATTCAGGAAACAGTGCGTCGTTATTAAAGGTTTAAAAAAATTTATGGTTCATTTGAACAGGTATTAAATCTACCACGTCTATAATTAAGGATGTCTTTCTATAACTGTTTTTAAAAAAATAATA
Source organism: Dolomedes plantarius (assembly GCA_907164885.2). NCBI lineage: Eukaryota > Metazoa > Arthropoda > Arachnida > Araneae > Dolomedidae > Dolomedes > Dolomedes plantarius. The sequence goes on along the minus strand of OU015491.1, from coordinate 196,178,764 downwards.
TAAAATATTTGAAAAACATGCGTATTACATGCAAAGATCTCTTTTTAAATGCAGAAAACAGATAAAAAAATATTCTTTTGCAAATCTGGGATTTGAAATACACTGAAACCAAATTTTCCTTTATCTTGTTACTAAGGTTAAGATGTCTGCACGTAAAATCTGTCATGGCTGCTATGTCTTCCATGTTCTCAAATTTACCTCTGGAAGTGCGGGGTCAAGTGTTCCGGTCTCGTCACTTGACTCGGTTCTAAATTACGGGACTGGCTTGTAGGGGGTAATGCTGACCACCTATAAGGTGCCTCCTTAACCCTTTTGCACAGTGCAAACGTTTAAAGCTAGTCTTCTTTTCACATGGATTCCATGTATTCCAGTTAAATGAGTAGAAAAATGGTTCGTACTGCCATCTGTTATCAGTTTAAACAAGTAAAAACATCTTGCAACCTTTAATTGGAAAAATGTTCAAGATTCTTTAGGTTAAAAAAATCGGAAAAAATCGGCACCGTGCAAACTGTGTTGCCCCTGAAAAGGTTAAATGAATAGCCAGCAGTCTCGTCCTTTACTGTGAACAAATGGCGTCATATCCAATCTTCCGGGCATTTGTAATAAATAAATAAAAGGTTTAGATGTCAACTTATCTACCACTTGGAGTTTAGAGTTTTGGGGTTTGGGATTAGGGTAATATGCGAATTAATCTTGAAAATATTTGTCGAAAATAAATTTTAAAGTATAAGCATGCCGTTTATTTCACTACTTTCTGAGAAATGGTAAATCCGCCATCACAATAATCAATCAGTCATTTTCAAAGCTATTTTTTGAACAATTACTTTTTATGAGAGAAATAATTTTTCTTTAAAGTAAGTAGCTGAAGAAGCTTGGTGAAATCAATATAACCTTCATCGTAATGGTTTTCTTAGAATAAAAATAAATTACCCTCTCGAATAAGAAAATTTTTTTAAATGAATCTTTAATAAAATAAAGTGCTAGCGCGCGTTAATGATAGAAATGGGTAAATTAGAGTCTTACAGAGTTTAATCGAGATTTACTCCAAAAATTTTCTCTTAAAAAGCAAATTAAATTATACTTGACTATTGAATTATATATATAATCGCCGTTGTCTCTGTATAACACTTCCGGGCTGTACTCATCTTTCAATTGAAGTCCTCAGTAAACAAACGGCCGGTTAGGCTGAATTTCAATGTTAGATGTGGATCAGAATTTTTTCTTACCTAAAAACTAATATCTTCTCCATCAAATCACGTTTGTTCAGCCTATTTTTCTATAAAACATTCAGAACTAAAAAAAATGGATGTTTTCAGCTGTATATTTAAGAATTTTTAAAAATCTTTACTTTTGCGATGAATTCTGAAAGTAAACAAACTTGAATGTGAATGAATCAAGTAGCTCAAGTATTCATATCGCGTAGTGAGCTGTAAAAAACTGGATGGCAGTCTACTACTCCAGTCGCATGAAAAACTAAATAAATAAAAAATAATGAAAGGGTTTGCTTTTACACGGTGTGGATTAAATGCAATATTGTTAGATAATTCGGGATATTTTTTAACTTTCATATACTTTTTCCATTGGCTCCATGAGTTAATATTTTGATTAATTTTACATATACTTTTTCTATTGGCAACATGAGTTAATATTTTGATTTGACAATCCAAAAACGTGATTTACATTCTCAGCTATTTATTATATCAGCTATTTATTCAGAGAATAGATTAGAAGACTTATTTCAAATTTAAGTTATATAATAACAGTATTATAATTAAGTATTATAATAATAATGAACGAGAACGAAAGTCCCTCTCAAAAAAGCGCCAGAAAGCTAGAGAACGGCAATAGAGCTATCTAGCAAGGCAAAGCCAAGAGTCGCGAGATAGATTGCGGGCGACTAATGCTGCAGCTCAACGTCTTCGGACTCAACAAGAGTTACCAGAAGAAACTCGAGTACGCCAAATAAGAGATGCAGAAGCCCATCGCTTATCCCGAGAGCGTCAAAGGCAAGAAATTATTTTCAGTGCTGAAATAGATGAACACTATTGTGGACCAATAAACGTCATTTGCCAGTTCTGTAGTTCTAAGAATTTCAGTGCAGAACGCCCGCCTGATGGGAAATTTAAAAGTTGCTGCTGGAAAGGAAGAGTTAAACTGGAGAAACCCATAGATGCTGAGGGAAATGTGTTGTCATACCCCAATTTTTTGTTTAACTTGCTTATGGATCCGAGCAATCCTAATCACAAGAACTTTCGCGAAAATATTCGCTCATACAACAGTGTGCATTTATCCTTTGCTTCTGCAGTCCGACAAATGCATTAGAGCTTTGGAATAAATACCATATTAACATGTCTCTCGATAATTTGGGTATCAATATTGAAACAGTAGCTTTTAACTTTGCTCTACATGACATCAATGAAATTCTCAAACAACATGGATTGTCATGTGCTTCAGGTGGTCTACCAATTCCAACAGGAAATCCAATCAAAATTCAGGATTTCAACCAGTCTGACGAAAGAGAGGCAGCTGAAAGATGTATAATATCTCTAAATAACGAACAACTTTCTGCATTCATGAAAATTACTGCAGCAATTGATAACATACACGAGAATGATAGATATTTTTACTTGGATGGTCCAGGAGGTTCTGGAAAAACTTATCTGTATTCAACACTGTTGTCTTTTGTTCGTGGAAAAGGAAAAATTGCACTTCCGTTTGCAATGACTGGCATTGCTGCAACATTGCTAAAAGGTGGTCGAACTGTTCACAGTGGGTTCAAGTTACTAGTTCCTCTCCTTGACACATCGGTTTAAACAATGCGAACAACATCTCTAGAAGCTGAAAATCTACGAATCGCTGTGCTGATTATCATTGATGAAATTACAATGCTCACTAAAGATGGTTTTCATTGTATAAATATATTGTTGCGTGAAGTCATGTGCAATGATAGGACATTTGGAGGAAAAGTAATAGTACTTGGAGGCGATTTCAGACAGACACTTCCAGTAGTCCCAAGAGGTACTCCAGCTGATATTATCGAAAGCTGTATAAAATCAAGCCCACTCTGGAGCAAATTTACTCACCTCAGCCTTACTATAAATATGCGTAGCATCGGCCAAAATCAACACAACACATGGCTACTGAACATTGGTTTAAGTTAACATATTTTTGGATTACCAGTTAATTTTGTTGAAATACCTGAGCAAATGATTGTTGAGAACAGTCAAATTGAAGCCATTTATGGTGAACAACTGTGTAACATGCCAGTTGAAGAGCTCGCAAAAAGAGTTATTTTAGCTACAACAAATAAGAAGACTCTTGAAATAAATCGTGCCATCATTGAAAAACTCGAAGGAGAAAGTCAAGTATATTATAGTGCAGATTCTATCATATCTGAAGATCCAAATGATTCTCTTAATTACCCATCAGAATTTCTACATGATCAAACTCCCTCAGGTATGCCACCACATATGTTGATATTGAAAAAAGGAGTCATAATCCTGTTGCTTCGAAATTTGATCCAAAGCAAGCACTCGCCTTATGGTCACCGGACTTGACGCTAACTTCATCACTGCAGAAATAGTTTCTGAATGCAACCGGGGAGATATTGTATTTTTACCAAGAATGGATTTAGCACCAAGTGACATTAATCTGCCATTCATCCTCAAGCGCCGGCAGTTTCCAGTCATTCCAGCTTATGCCATGACTATAAACGAATTACAGGGACAAACATTTGAGCATGTAGGAATTTATCTTGTTGAGCCTGTATTCTCACACGGTCAACTCTATGTTGCACTATCAAGATCTCGAAATCCCCACCAAATTAAAGTTCAAATTAAAGTATGTCAACTACAAGGAAAATTGCTAAAAGACAATAGTTATTTTATTCAAAATATTGTTTTCAAAGAAGTACACTGCTGGCCACCCAAATTGCAACACCAAGAAAGACAAGAGATATCACAACAAAATTTATTTTGTTGTGATATCTTGCTTGTGAAGTGTGGTTCCTGCCAAAATCAGTAGCCAGAATAGCCGCCATTGTTGGAGATCACCGCTGCCACACGCCTCGGCATTGATTCAAAGAGACTTTGAATGAGTTCTTGGGGTACAGCACAATTGCCGAACTTGAAATCGTCGAAATCTCCAAGCCTTAAATAGCGCTTTGAAGTGGCGCCACAGGCGCGCGTGATGTGCGTCTGCGCTGAAATTCTAATCATTTGCATATCTCACCTCCGCTAATGCATGTTGTAAATTTCATGTTATTTGCATGTTTCCTTCAGGGTGTTGCATTTACAGTGGCCAGCAGTGTATTTTAAAAATTCTACAAGAAATGTAAAAGGAAGTTAATATTATTTTAATAATTTACAAAAAAAGTTCAAAGATTTATTTTTTACTAGCAAATAACCAGACATGAATAATATGCACAAATGCCGTTTGTGGAAAGTTTTTCTTCTTTGCGGGGGAAAAAAATGAGCAATGATGAAAGGGTTGGAAATTTTGTTGCCTGACTACGATACAATCAGCAAAGACAAAAATTGTCAAAAAAGCTTTTCTTTTAAATTTAATTTTTAAATGTTTAATCATTAAACCAAATATTCAAATTCTATTATTTTTTTAAGAAATTAAATGTCTACAGAATATATCCCTCAACATAGAGGTAGTTCTTGATTATTTTTTCTAAAGTAACTAAAAATGCACCGATAAACATATATCCCTTGCTAATAAAATAAAATTTCCATCTACAAAATGGCAATTTGTAAAATCTAATATTCTGTAAAGCTTTTTTCCATAAGTCATGTCACAATATTTTGGTCTTTTTCATTGAACAGTGTATGCAAAGTTACAGAACTTTTTAATCAATTGCACCTTAAATCTTCCATAATTTCAAGTATTTTACAATCGTGGAACATTTCATTTCTTTGGTGGAAAACAAACCTGTTAAATCGTTGTGAATACATACAATGCAATACAAAGAGTTACTTATAAAACACTTTATTCTGCAAGCAGTATCCTTATTTTTTGCTAATACTGAAGATGATTACAAGAGATAAATACTGCATTATATAATTCACCTCTTCATTGTATAATACCCACCGGCAAAGATAAACATAGATCTAAAACGAATGTCGTCACATTTAAATTTGCAACTTTCGTTAATCGTGGAAAACGTCATTTCATTGAACAGTGTATGCAAAGTTGCAGAACTTTTTAATCAATTGCACCTTAAAACTTGCATAATTTCTTTGTAAAAATAATTGGAACATTTCATTTTTTTGGCGGAAAACAAACCTGATAAACTGTTGTGAATACACACAATGCAATACAAATAATTACTTTTAAAGCACTTTATTCTGCATGCAGTATCCTTATTTTTTGCTAAGACTGAAGATGATTACAAGATATAAATACGTAATTGCATAATTCACCTCTTCATTGTATAATACCCACCGGCAAAAATAAACATAGATCTCAAGAGAATGTCTGAAGAGAACACAAGGAGTTTGCAACAAGCTTAATAAAAGGGCTATAATGAAGTTGCTTCGAATTCAAAAAAGGACTCTGCAAAAGCACTCACCTAATGGTCACTGGATTTAATGCTAACTTCACCACTGCAGAAATAGTTTCTGACTGCAACTGGGGAGATAATGTATTTTTACCAAGAATGAATTTAATACCAAGTGACATTAATCTAAAACACCAAATAACTAATGAAGCTCTTCAATGTTGCTAATGCTACTCCAATTAATTTGCAGAAATTATTAGAACATTTTAGGTTTTTGGTGACAAATCTACTCACTGTTTGAATTTAATTTAAGGACTTATTAATAAGTTGATAAAGCCCTCCATTTCTACAGTCAATGTCCCTATTCTTTAGTGAAGCTTGATAAGAAATCCATGCAACATTCTTGACTTCTCTTTAATACCCTCAGCAATAAAATAAAAATAAATCTATGAAGGATATTTCCCCATCCCTTTTTATTAATTTCTAAGACGCTTTGACTGTATTAAAAAAATTTCAACATCAAAATTTCTTTTCTATGGTAAATCGGAGAAGCAGCTAAGATAATACTTCATTTTTCCGATTTTTATAATTCATACACGTCAAAATGACGGGTTACCTTCTTTTGATATTTTAAAACACAGCTTCGGTAAAGATCAAATAGGTTAATAACCAACATATAAAACAGACTGTCAGGGTTTCAGCACACGGCACACAGTTTTTAGAAAAGCATATAGTTTTTTTTTTTTTTAGATGTAAAGCTCATTTTGCTAATATAAATTTGAAATATCCATAAGTTTATAACAATCAAACTTCAAGGATGCATATGTACGAAGAGAATTTATCAAACTAGTGGAATCACTTAAAAACACTTACATTAAATTTCTTTTAAAAAAGGTACGTCCACTGCAGCATATGAATATCACGAGGACGTGTACGTACATATATAGGGTGTTTTTTTTTAAACTAACAATACTCAGAACCATCTGTAGCGCGATCTATCAGCCGGAATTCCACCAAAATTGATAGAGGGACTATGGACAACATGAGAAAGAGTTTCCGAAAAAAAGGTCCAGAAGTCACCGATAGGGGAAGTTATGGCCCTCTTGTTATCGGCGCATCCGAGAATTTGCATAAAAGGCAAGTAAAACATCAAAATACAAATTCACAACTAAGTTTTTGACAGCAGCGCCAGTATTTAGGGCTATAAAGTGCGGAATCTGTTGCACCTTCACTTTACAGAAGAAAGGGTCATCAGTAGCTTTTTTTCCACTTCCATGGCCACCTCGCTCCCCGGACCTAACCCATGTGACTTTTTCTATGGGGTTATTTAAAGTCTAAGGTGTATCTTGGTGGAGTCTCAAACTTGGCGGGCCTAAAGGACAATATATCGCGGACTTTGATGAACATTCCTGGTGGCATGTTACGCTCGGCCGTTGAGAACGTAGTGTTCAGGATGCAATGTGTCGTGCACCAGGACTGTGGTCACATTGAAGGAGGGAGAAGTGAATTTGCTACATAAAGTGGTGTTGCAGCGAAATTTCTTTGTTATGTATTTGTCTGCTTACAACATTTTCGGTATTCATCCCTAATCTTTATAGCCCGAAAAACTGGCGCTGCTGTCGACAACATAGTCGTGAATGCGTATTTTGATGTTTTACTTGCCTTTTATGCAAATTCTCGGGTGTGCCGACAACAAGAGCGCCATATCTTCCCCTATCGGCGACTTTTGGAACTTTTTTTACGGAAACTCTTTCCCATGTCATCCTTAGTCCCTCTATCAATTTTGGTGGAATTCCGGCTGATAGATCGCACTACAGATGTCTCTGAGTACTGTTAGTTTAAAAAAAAAATCATCTGTATATATACAGTGAAACTTATCTAGCCAGTTACGTGTATTCAACGGCCCCTCTTTAAACGGCCCGTTTTGTTCAGAACCCGGACGATGGCCGAATAGATAGGACGCTGGCATCCAGTACCGGAGTCTGTGGGTTCGAGTCCCACTCTTGGCATGGATGTTTGTAGCCGTTCGGAATCGGCTTTAAGCTGTAGGTCCCGGTCTAATTAGCCCTCGTGTAGCAAAAAATGACCGTAGCGCTCCAAACCAAACCAAACCAAAAGACTCCATTGCGCAAATATTATGGAAGAACCCCTGTTCTTTGGCCACCCCTGAAAACGGGGTTTTTCTTTTCGGAACCATTACTGGCCGCCATACAGAAGTTTCACTATCTCTCTCTCTCTCTCTCTCTCTCTCTCTCTATATATATATATATATATATATATATATATATATATATATATATATATATATATATATATATATATATATATATATATATATATATATATATATATATATATATATATATATAAACAAGGTGCGTCAATATAAATAAATTAATAAATAAATCCAATAAATAATAATAATAAAATAATATTTTTTATTTTTCTCAGGTATGAAAGATTTCTTTCGCTATCTTGCTTTAGATTTTTGTTATTGACGTTCCAAATCAGAATTTCTTTCTGCCGCACGCTGTGTATATATATATATATATATATATATATATATATACACAATTGTTACTAAGAGATTACATATTAAAATTTGTTAATATTTCACTTTTCCTTATTCATGCGTGTCATGGACACAAAAGTTAAGATTTATTTTTTATCCCATTTGGTTAACCTTAAAATGAAAATAATAACAATTTTTACCGTATAAGTGGATTACTAAAGTTTTTTCTAATTAGGATCTTATATATTCATTAATATAATAACCTATTAAAAAATCTATGAAATGGGGATTTGTGACTTCTACACAATTTCCAGTAATTCAGCATGCGATTTGCTGAGAAGTTAGACGTTAACTTCAGTTAATTATCAAGGTTTCTATTCTTCCAGATCAGTTCCTCCAACAAAAGCGGGGCGGAAATAAAACAAGAAAAAACACAACGAAAGAATAAATATCCTACGATATTGCCAGAAATTTCCTTTTTTTTTTCACACTTCTTCGCGCTTTTCTCTCGCCCACAAAAGTACGTGACAAGAACAGTAGAATGAAGATTAACGATGTATATAGATTTTTGTGTCCATGCGGGATACATTTCTTGAGTTGAGAACAACACCTGAACGTAGTTAGGAGCTAAAGGAATACAAAAACTACTTTATTCTGTCTAAAAACCTTTTTTATCCCTTATCACCGCAACATGGCCCAAAATGAATGGCTTTCCGTGACTGAAGCACAAAAGGTGGGAGTTTGGTAGCGTACCTGATTTTTCTTTTGAAGGGGGTTTCCTGGGTACACACATATATAAATGTGATTCATGAATCAATTTAGGGGGACAAAAAAAGAGACAGGAAAAAAAAAACAGTGGCTAGCACAAAAGTTTTCGAAAAGGAAAAGAAATTGAAACCTTATCTGTATCGAACGTAATACTCAGACAGGTTTGAAAAATAAAATGATGATTTCAAATAGGGAATATGAAAAACGCTTGGTGATTAACTGGGTTTTTTTTCACAAAATGTCCAGAAAGAACAAGCTGCGTCAAAAGCAAGATAACAGCCGAACACTAGGTAAACAAAAAAGTGGTAAAAAAACACTGGTCATTATAAAGAATTCACTAAATGCGATAAAACCAATGAAATATCATTTCTATGTTTTTACACCGTTATAAGAACAAAGATAAATAAAGGTGATAAAAGTAGTCATATCTATGGTGCCTAGTTAAAGGGTTTACGTCAAAAACAGTGATTTAAATATACCAAGTTATTGGCTTTTATACCAGTCTCAGAACAACAATTTCATAAAGGACGTACTACATTTGATAAAACCAATGAAATATAACGATTTAAAAGCATAGAAATGATAAGAACAAAGATATATAAAGGTGATAAAAGTAGTTAGATATCTATGGTGCCCAGTATAAAGGGTTTAAGTCAAAAACAGTGATTTAAATGTACCAAGTTATTGGCTTTTATACCAGTCTCAGAATAATAATTTCGACTTGAGCCTTTTCTACAAATAAATGTACTTTTTTATACAAAATTTATAGACTTAAGCCTTTTAAACAAGTCAAAAGATTTATTATTATCAATGCTAACAAAATCTGAAAATCACTTTTTTTGACTTAAGCCCTTTAAACCGGTCACCATAGATATAAAAGTGATAATTACAGTCATAAATAGGTGATATAAGCAGCAGAACGCACGAAGTAGAGTATTATGTAATAAAATTGTGATAGTATAGGTGATAAAACAATAAGATGTGTTATATAATTAGCGAGGCGGTGTGGAATGATTTTTCGCCAATATAGCAATCTTCAAAAAGTTGATATTCATCGAAAATTTTGCTACAATACCTCCAGATTTATTCCTTGGATTCTCTTAAAACTTTCATATCTGACTGGTTGAACCTGGAACCATATCGTGATATTTTGAAGCAAAATGATCACGTGGATGTTGATGGGAAATATTTTGTGAAACGGAACATCAGAGGTATAAAAATAACTATTTTACGTGCGAAGATTAAAAAATCACGGCAATGCTTTCTAACTATGTGGCGCACAAGTACCGTATATCTCCTAATTATTTTTAACTATTTTTGGCAGTGACGAATTTTTGGACGCGTGTGGTAATTTCGAGGAAAACCTAAGTAAGAACAATTTCTCTAATAATTTTGGTAATCTAAAAGTATTAAATAAATTGGCATTTAGACTTGGGTATATTTTAAGGACTTTTATGATAGGGTTTTCTGATTTCACACTATTTTTTTGTGTCTTAAAATCGTCAATGGGGTGTGGCAGTGTAGTTTTTCTACAGTAGTGTAACTCTTAGGGTATAAAATTGCTACTATTTGACTATAACCGTTACTCACTGGATTAGGGTGAGTGCACCTCTTTGCATTCTGTCTTTTCATTTGTGTTCTTTAGGACTGTATGTGCGTTGTTGTTTTGCATTTATGGTGGTTGAGCCCTAACTGCAGGATGTCTGTGTATTTTTCATTTGATTTGACTGTCTGTTTCAGTGGGGAACTCGGGGCCTTGGGATGTGTTTCGATTAGACCTGCATCCTATTCAGAAAGTTCCCCCTTGAGGTAACTGATTTTGTTAGGCCTCCTGATGACAAGACCAGTCGGTTACCTCGGTGTATGCTTAGTTCCGTTACTGTTACATAATCTGTTTATTTTTGTCTGCATTCTTCCTGCTAATAATTATCTTGCTTTGTTAAATTATTTTTAATTTTAGTTATATAACTGTTTTTACCTCCCAGTGGATGAGCAATTTCGACAGTCCCGCATTCTTACGCTATACCTTCTGCTTTCTGAGCAGTTCAATTTATGATTCAGTATCATAAAACCATGCTAAATCTTTGGGGGAAAGGGTAGGTTAAGTAAAACCGTTCCCCCAATCTGACTTTTAAATTGAGTGAGCACAAAGCAGTTCAACCAGACCTTGGTTTTTATTTTACAATAACCAAAAATTAAAAATGATAAAAGAAACATGAATTACCGGACATCACTTGTGTCCAAAAAGTAACAGGGGGTACTATAGTCTCTTCATCGGCAGCACTGGTCACCAGGCGTCGGACGGTTGCGTCGGAAGACAGAACGGAATGGAAGCTGCGGTCGACTGCCAAGCTGTGTCTCCCTACTTCTCGTCCTGGCTTTTATACGCTGCATGCTTCAAACATTAGCATACAGCGTTGAAAATACAGCGCTATGGCGGGTTCGGAAGTACCCCAGATGGTTCATTAAAACCTTACGTTGGATCTGACGTCACGCCTCAGATTGACGTCACCACATTACTCCCCCGCCAGTCCAGCAGGACGATTAAGCTTGAAATTTGACGACGGGCTTGGAGAACGTACCGGAACGAGTGGCGGTCAGACGTCGATTATCTTGTGCTACATCAGGTAGAGGAGGTGGTTCGACACTGGAGTGTAGGTGATAAGCTGGTTTCAACCGATCCATAAGAACAGTGACCTTTTCTTGCAACGTCAAGGGTGAAATACTTGTCTTGTCTTTGAAGAATTGTGAATGGTCCGTCGTAAGGGGATTGTAGTGGACGTCTGATACTGTCGTTCCTTACGAAGACATGGCTTGCCGTGTGTAGATCCTTATGAATAAACACGCTGCTTTTCGAATGTCGAAAGGCTGGAATCGGTCGAAACTTCCGCATTATTGAGCTCAAGTTTTGTGCAAACTCACTAGGCAAAATAGTTTTAGAAGTGTCGGCTAAGAATTCTCGAGGAATACGCAGTGTACATCCGTAAACAAGTTCAGCTGGAGTCGCATTAATGTCTACTATTAGGCTCGTACGAATGCCCAATAACGCCGTAGGTAATACCTTAACCCAGCGGTCTGTCTGATGTCAGATTATGGCCGCTTTGAGTTGTCTGTGGAATCATTCAATAATCCCGTTTGCTTGGGGGTTATACACAGTCGTACGATTTTTATTAATTCCAAGTAGTCTGGAAAATGAACTAAAAAGATTACTTTCAAAGTTGGTGCCTCTGTCTGTTGTAATTATCTCGGGGACACCAAAACGGGATATCCAACTTGAGATAAAAGCACAGGCGGGTGTTTCTGCTCTCTGATCGGGAACTGGGAAGGCTTCGGTCCACCTTGTGTATCTGTCGATGCTTGTTAATAGATAAACGCATCCTTGAGATGGTGGTAAAAGGCCTACGACGTCAAGATGGACATGAAGAAAGCATCCACCTGGCAATGAGTAGTTTCCTAGCGCTGATTTGGTGTGCCTGTGCACTTTGGATTGTTGGCAAGGGAGGCAGGATTTGCACTATTGACGAATATTTTGTCCATACGTGGCCAAACATAACTTTCCTTGATAAGTTTAACACTTGTTTTTGTACCTGGATGTGAAAGATTGAGGAGTGAGGTGAAAACATTATGCCTGAATTGTGATGGTATATACGGTCGAATATTACCAGTCGTCATATCACAATAAAGATGTTTTTCAGTATTTGGCAAGGTCACTAATTTCAGCTGGTGATTAGTTTTAGAAGAAAGTAGGGTTTGTAATTCCTCATCCTTAGTTTGAGCAAGAGCCATTTCATTAAAATCTAGCGGACCTTGTAAAATAACACTAGCAATTCTAGAAAGAACATCGGCAATAGCGTTGTCCCTTTCGGCCACATATCGAATATCAGTGGAAAATTGACTGATATACTCTAATTGTCTAATTTGACGAGGTGTATGCTTGTCTGATTTGAGAAAATGCGTAAGTCAGTGGTTTGTGGTCTGTAAATATGGTAAACGGACGACCATCCAACGTATGACGGAAGTGCCGAAGGGATGAGTACAGCCAAAATTTCTCTGTCATTTCTCACGTTCTCTGTTTTCTCTGCCACATTTCTCTGTCAAAGACGCTATACCTGGTTTCAGCAGGTGAAAACTTACGCGTAAAGAAACCAAGGGATTCAAGCTTACCTTTAACGGTTTGATGTAGCACTGCACCAATACAAGTGCTAGAAGCATCTACCAGAAGTGATAGATGAGCATCAGTGGCTGGATAAGCCAATAGGGATGCATTTGCAATGAGGTGTTTGCATGTCTTTAATGCTTCTATTGTAGCCTCCGCCATTCAATTTTAGTTTTATTTCCTTTAGTTTTATTCTTAGTGAGATCAAATAACACAGACTGCGCATGAGTCGCGTCTCTCAAAAATCGACGATAAAAATTAAGCATTGCCAAAAAAGGACGTAACTCTAATAGTTTCTGGTTGAGGAAAGTTGCGTAAGACATCAACTCTGTCCGACAAGGGTGAAATCCCTTCTGCGGAGATCTCATGTCCAAGAAAGGATAACTGAGGTTGACCTAATTCGCATTTATTTAAATTAATAATAATACCATGTTGCCTAAGTTTTGGGAATACCGATGTTAGGTCAGATTTGTGCGATTCCATGTCAGCTGATGCGACTAGCAGATCAATGTACCCAAAACAACAATCCAAGTCCCTAAAAATATTATCCATGAAGCGCTGAAACGTCTGGTTGGCATTTCTTAATCCGAAAGTCCTGTAAACGTATTTAAGCAGACCTATCGGTGTAGTTACAGCAGTCTTAGGAATGTCAGGTGAATGCACCGGAATCTGGTGATAAGCCTTGACCAAGTCAATTTTTGAAAAAAATCGTTTTACCACGTAGATATGCCGCAAAATCGTGGATATGTGGCAAGGGGTAACTATCAGGGATCGTGACGGCGTTAAGACGACGAAAATCTCCGCAAATGCGTCCCGATCCACCTTTTTTAAGGTACCAAATGTAGCGGAATTGCCCAGGGGCTATTTGACGGGCGGATAATACCCTGATCCAAAAGGACCTTGAATTCCCTTTTTAAAGCAGTTGAATTTTCTGTGTTCAGTCGCCGAGGCTTAGAAAAAAACTGGAGGACCTCTGGTCTCGATAGTAGAGTTAATGGTGGGTGCTTTTGACTTAGAATTAAGGTTTTTGCTGAATAAGCTGGGAAAATTGTTTGAAATTTTATGGAAAGGTGTGTTACCTACAACTGGCGTTAAGGCCATTGAGAAACAGGTTTTAACTTTTCCGTTCGAGGATAACGAAGTAGAGTTGTCAATGAGTTTCCTTTTTTTTTGACGTCCACTAACAAAGAACACATTTCCAAAATGTCAGCATCAATTATTAGGTGTGAAATATCAGCCACAACAAAATACCAAGGGAAAGTACGATGCAATCCCAAATCTAGCACCAAGCGTTTTGTTCCATATGCTTTAATCGGTGAATTATTAGCAGTGAAAAGCTGTAAGTCACCGGCTTCATAAGAATTAGCATATTTACGTGGGAAACAGCTTACAGCCGCACCACTATTGATGTTCTATTGCTGCTTTGTAGATTTATCAAAAGCAACAAATAAACGACTATGAGGCTTGTACTCTGTTGCTGCCGTCTGAGCTTCAGAGCTTAACTGTTTTCCCGACCACGAACAAGGTGATGAACATTTTCGTGCATTTTTGCCAAATTTAAAATGGTACCAGAATTTTTTAGTACTATTCGACTTTTAAGCTGAACTTCGACTGTTGGACCTGCTGCGGTGTCTCGGTGCAAAGTTCCTCTTGCTCCCAGCGCCCACAGTCAGCCTATGTACTGCTTTTTCCAAGTTTTCAATTTTTTTATTTAATTCTTAAACCTCACTGTCTTTAGAAGTTTCTGCAATTACTGTTATAGGATTTGAGATTTCACATACCTTGTCAGCAATCTTTGCGACACCATCCAATGTGTCAGTGCTAACGTGTAAAATTTGTTGCACATTATTCGGCAAACGCTGCATCCAAAGTGAACAAAGCACGTCATCTGAGATTTTTGCATTAGTCAAATTACGCATGTCATGCAATAGCTGTGTAGGCTTTTTATCGACAAGTTGACACTCTTGCAGTAGCATCCGGAGGCGAGAACTTTCAGACTCAGAATAAATCTCCAGTATACGGTCTTTCAGCGTTTGATAGCGTTTTCAGAGGGTGGCAATTGGATAATATCCCGAACACTCTTTAAGACCTTACAATCAAGTGCCGAGATTGCACCATGAAATTTAGTGATATCCGTTTTCATGTCAGCATTGATGAACTGGGATTCAACTTGGAAAAGCCATACATCTGGTTCATCATGCCAAAATGGTGATGCCTTAAAAGCAACTCTAGCTACTTGAGGTTCTGATTTATCGGAATCAGTAAGACTATCTTTGTTATCGGAATCAGTAAGACTATCTTGCATCTTGTAAATTGCAAATTTATAATACCACTTAAAAGATAAAAATATTTTAAATTTCAACAAATGTTTTATAAAAAGGTATGCAAAGAAACAATAAGAGGGTTAGCAATAAATTGTATAGAAATGTAGACATATGGCAAATGTTGTGCGCGTCGAGGGAAAATTACAAACACCTGCGGCAGATCAACATTAAAAGGTGATTTGGCACGTGGGAAGAATTTGAATTACTTTAATCTTCACTATATAGCAGCACGAAAAAAAACTACCACTTTTTTTTAAAGTTTGAATTATCTTTAAAATTTCACTCAATAATTTGCATATTCATCGGGTCACCACTTTGGGGTGAAAGGGTAGGTTATGTAAAACCGTTCCCCCAATCTGACTTTTAAATTGAGTGAGCACAAAGCAGTTCAACCAGACCTTGTTTTTTATTTTACAATAACCAAAAATTAAAAATGATAAAAGAAACATGAATTACCGGACATCACTTGTGTCCAAAAAGTAACAGGTGGTACTATAGTCTCTTCATCGGCAGCACTGGTCACCAGGCGTCGGACGGTTACGTCGGAAGACAGAACGTAATGGAAGCTGCGGTCGACTCCCAAGCTGTGTCTCCCTCCTTCTCGTCCTGGCTTTTATACGCTGCATGCTTCGAAAATTAGCATACAGCGTTGAAAATACAGCGCTGTGGTGGGTTCGGAAGTACCGCAGATGGTTCGTTGAAACCTTACGTTGGACCTGACGTCATGCCTCAGATTGACGTCACCACAAATCCTTTCCCATTAACTATATTATCTAATTTGTAAATGTGAAAGAACAATTAAATTTTCGATGATCAGATGAAAGGAAATTTTGAGTAACCATTGAGTTACCATTTCGACACCAGGTCAAATGTATAACACTAGCCGGTTTATCCTTCCTACCTACACAGCCCACGATTGCTTTGAAAAGGAAAGTGCGCTTTCTCCCCAACACCTCCGCCCCCAACACCCCAACCCCTTTTGGCCGTTCATGATAATTTCTACTATCCCGTGAATATGACCCTTCTGCTGAAAATTTTCGCTCAATGGATTGTTTTCAAGAATAGCGTGCTATAACTCTCTAGAAATAGTTAACTGCTTATACAGAGTACGTATAAGTCCATTTCTTCCCGAGTCATTTGTAACAATATTCATAAAAATAATTTTAGTTGCTAGTATTTCATTATTTATACCCTTTTACGGCACAAAAAATAAATTAAAACTCGGTTAAAAAAAAATTCACATTCAAAATTACACTGTCGAAATAATTTTTAATTTTTTCAAAATTCCTTACTAAATTTTGTCCCATACACTGCATACTTCATCACAAAAATATCATTTTTTTAATGTCTAAAACTGTACACCTCCATTCCAATATTTCAAGAAATATCCTATTTGTATTTCTAAAACTTAACGCTTAAAAAAAAATAGCATAGCTTGTAAAAAGACATTCAGACAAAGAATTCTCATTACAACGCAGATCAAAGTATTTTTTTTTAACTCAGCAAGAAAATTATAATGAGATATTGTATTTTTTTAGATAATAAATTATATTTCCTCTCGCTGTGATTTCTTTTCTTAACTTAATTATTTTCACTGTGCTATTAATTTTCTTTTCGTTCCTCATATTGTGTTAGTGGGGGATTAAAATAATTAAAATTTAAAAGTATTCTTCTCTTTTAATTCTTTCTCTTTCAAAAAACTATCAAGTGATTATAAAAAGTAAAAAGTAAAAAATGTAAAAAAAAAAATTGGATTTATGGAACCTTTCTTGGAGTCTTTTTTTTTATACTTTCAGACTCCATCCAGCGAGTTCTTAATGAACTTTATTTAAAGTAAAAAGATTGATTATAAAATGGGTATAAAAATACTCGAAAAAGTTAAAATTGATACAGTCCAATCCAAATTCTGTTTTGGCAATTAATGAAGAAATGTACGTTATAAAAGTTGAAGGGAGGGGGGGGGGGGGGTATTTTCAAAACGTAATGAGAAAAAGTTAAGATTAATTGCAAAAAGTACAAGCTAATGCATGTTATTGCTCAAAAAAATATTCTTGTTGAATAAAGTGAAGTAAAAGTCTGGAATAATTCTATTCATTAGAGAAGTTAATAGCATATCCAGATGGGAATTAATTAATTAATTAATTGGTTTTACGAATTCAGGGACTGTTGAGTTCAACAAAAATTTTTTGATAATTTTTAAATCACGTTTTGCAAGCTTTTAACTATTTCTTTAACTTGAGTACTTACTAGTGGTAGGTAAGGTGCTGCGGTAAGAAATTAGATCTGAAGATGATATCTGAGATTAGATAAAAAAATTTAGATCTAAAACTTAACACGTTGACCAGTCACGAGTAAACTCGTAATCTCATGCACAAACGCAGATGACCAGTAACGTCAAAAAACTGGTCCAAGTTATTTTTGACGTTCTCATTTGAAGCAAAGGTTTCGCTGTCTAAAATATGTTTTAGCGACCGGAACAAGTAATATTCCGAAGGTTCCAGACCTGGAGAATATGGTGGGTGTATTAGAACATACCATACAAGCTGTAAAAGCTTTTAGCAAGTTACCAAACTTGTATGAGGTCCCGCATTATCTTGGTGGAGCACTATACCTTTTTTGTTCATTAATTCTGGCCTTTTCTGTCAATTTATCTAGTTCATGACAGTACACTTCCGAACTGAACGTGGTATTGTCCGGTAGAAGATAAAAAAAGAAAGAAAAAACGATTCTCTTTAAATCCCACCAAACAGACACCACCACCTTTTTTTAATGAATATCGGTTTTCGAAGTGCTATGAGCCGGTTCATCTTTTTGTACAACATGATCTCTTGCGTTTAACCTTGTTGTAGACAACCCATTTCTCGTCCCCAGTGATGATTCGCTTCAAAAAGGGATCATTTTCTTGACGTTTGAGAAGCAAATCAGAGACGTCAATGCGAAGGGGCAAATTTCTTTCAGTAAGAACATGTGGAACCCATATATCGAGTTATATAGGGCGTTTCACATGATCATGAACGGTCGAAGTCGATAAATCTAATCTCTCAGCGATCTCACGATTTGTTATTCGGCGGTTCGCATCAATCAATGCCTTTATTTTGCCTTCATCAGCTTCAACTGGCATTCCAGAACGTCATGCATCTCCAACATCAAAATTGCCAGAAAGAAATTTTGCAAACGTTTTGGCACTGGCGTTCTGTCAATACATCTTCTCCATACACATCGAATAATTTTTTTCTTCCTGGAAAAGCATTTTTACCTTTTCGATAGTAAAAAAGTAAAATATGCCGAAAATGCTGCTTTCGACTTTCCTTATTTGATAGGGCATCAAACCATAACTATTGCGCAGAATCAAACGAACTTTTTCATAAACAAGCCTTGCTGCCAGATGCCATTATATCAGCTGTCAAAATATATGTTGACAATGCGGTTTAAGTGTGAAGTTAATAAAAAATACAATTACTGTGAAAAAAATACAATTAAGTCCTCTGTTAGGAAAAAAACGAAATTTCTTTCCGAACAACCGAATAGTACTGAGGTAAAAACGTAAAGTATTGTAGTATTATTATATCTATTATTTTAGATGTTTTTAAAGATATCCGGTAGTTATAAAAGTGGGGAAAGTTTTAACTTCTAGCTTAAATAGTTTATATGAAAATGTACTGGAATACGTAAAAAATGCATATTGTGGGAAAAAAGGGGTGCCCAATATTTTCCTTATGCGGGAGACAAATATTAAGATTTTCATTGGTTATTTGAGCTTTGCTTAAGATTGATGACTGAGCTGCGAAGGCTTTCTCAGCTAAGCAAAATGACCTTCATGTACTTTAAAAAGAACAGTGCTAAAAAAAAAAGACATCAGTAAATTATTAATCTTTTATTCAACAACTTTTTTAATTCTATATGTCATACTAGTTCAGATACTGTTACATTCGAAATATACTTTTATAGTATTTTAATTTCATTACAGATTTACATTTTTTGCGCATAATAATACAAAAAATACGTTTGAAGTTTCAAAAATACAATTTTCACTCCAGCCCCATCAAGACATAATTCCGCAAGAAACAATATAAAAATTATTTTGATTATTAATCCTCTTTATATTTCATTATATGTTGAATCACTTAAAAAGCTCTGAAAAAACGATAAAGAAAAAGGTTTAATCTGAAAAAAAAATTTTCATTTTTTCTGGCTGTACCATTCTAAATAAAAATCAAGGTCCGTGATTAATATTTTTATTATTATTTAAATTAAATATTAAAAACGTCAGAAAGAACCTTTTTTTAATAAACTGTTATGGAATGTAGCCAACAAGTACTTCTGATAATTTAGTCTCTCGGGCACTCGTTGTAATTGGCAATATTCTGGAGGGAAAAAAATTCTGATTCAGATTTACGCTTTACTCCATAAATGCATTAATATTTGGAGAGAGCAGTTCAAGAAAAAATGGATTTGTGTTTCTATTTTCTCTTGGAGAAATCTTCAAAATAAGATTTAGGTTTGAAATGTATTTCGTAAAATGTCCTAGAACCCATTTGGCCAATCACGTGAAACTTTTCAGAAATATTTAAATATACGGTTTTTGCACTTTCTAATGTTTTCAGATCATGTCTGTACAAAATTATATAAAATCAAAGTTTATACATAGAACAATTCATTTAAGAAAAGGTGTTTTATATCAACAGTATTTATAACAATGGATGGTTTAAATAAATGCATTTATCTATTGAAAAGAAACGTAACTGATAAACAAAAAAATATATTTTTCCACTAATTATAATTAGTGGAAATTAGTTTATCAAGAGAAATCTTTTTTTAAAATTTATTTAATGTCATTTCTTCATTAAAATCTTTTAACCATTAAAAGCTCCAAAATAACAAACTAAATAAAAAAGGTTAAAACAAAGAGCATGTTATCTCAGCCATGGAATATTTTGCATCTCAAAATTTACCTTCCCTTTGTTTAAAAAGAAACAATCCGGACACTGCATAATGAAGAAGAACAATTCAAATAATTGTTAGTTACTCCAGAAATAACACCAAACTAGCAAATGTTATGCTTATAAATATGCTTTCTTCTACACCTGATTATATGAAATATAAATGTCTTCCATGTATACATAACAAAATATTTTTTTTATTTAACTCGTGTAATATTTTCAGTATTAAAATTATTTTTAGGCTTGTTATTATAGATTTTGTCCATACTAATAAGTCTAAATATATATATGTAACATGTCGAGCCCACCTTGGGAAGAATGAAGAATTAAGGACCGGACATGCTACAAGTAAAAATAAGTCGAACCGGGAGCAGCGACGGCACGGGTTATTTTCGTTTAAGCATTTTGTTATGAAGAAGACACATCTCCTCGGGTGAAGACAAAAATAGAAAAAACTCGAAGGGTTACAGCATGTTTACTAGACAACAGAAATCCGAAGAGTGTACGGGCATCTGACCACAGGCCCTTATATAACTTCTCGTCATGTGACTTGTCATGTGACAATGCAACGAATAATGATTCGCTGCCTGGATCTCCGGACTTGCAAAACTTATATAACTAAGGGGATTTTAAGGGACAATACGTCAATTTCCTACGTTGGTTTTTAGGTTATTTACCAATTCCTTTGTTCTTTGAATCGAAAACGAAATTAGCTCTACACCCAAGGAAAATTAAAAAGAATTTAGAATGGGTTTTGGGGTTTTATATGTTATATATATATATATATATATATAGACCTTATTTGAATAGTGGTCCAGTTCCATTCTTGTTCATTTTGAGATACAGAACCATAAAGTCTAATGAGTGCTGAGAAATGATTGCTGAAGTCTGATTTGTAATGCCCTCTGTTTTCAGCATAAAAAAGTTGTAGGTATACCATTTCTAAATTAAGATAGAAATTACATGTATGAATATGAAAGTGAGGATAACTCCATATTTCAAAAAGCGGAGTTGGCCCACTATTCATATAAGGACTTCATATATATACACTGCTGGCCACTGTAAATGCAACACCCTGAAGGAAACATGCAAATAACATGAAACTTACAACATTCATTAGCGGAGGTGAGATATGCAAATGATTAGAATTTCAGCGCAGACGCACATCACGCGCGCCTGTGGCGCCACTTCAAAGCGCTATTTAAGGCTTGGAGATTTCGACGATTTCAAGTTCGGCAATTGTGTTTTTCTTGTGGTTTTTTCAAAAAAACGATCAATTATGCCTCGTCGAAAACAGCGATCATCTTTTGATCAAGTATCCGAGTTCGACAGAGGAAGGATAGAGGCCTACCGAGATTGTGGATTATCTTTCAGGGAAATCGGTAGTCGTGTTGGACGAAACCAAACAACTGTAATGCGGATATGTGATCGTTGGATGCAGGAAGGTACGACGGACCGACGTGTTCGATCGCATCCACCTCAGCGCACCACTTCACGTGATGACAGGCAAATTGTGCGCATGGCAGTGACGGATCGCTCAGTCACATCACGAACCATAGCACAGCACATGCAGTCTGTAACGCATCATCCAGTGTCTGCGCGTACCATTCGACGCCGTTTACAGCAGAGTGGTCTGTCCGCAAGACGTCCATTGCTTTGTCTACCCTTGACGCAGAACCACAGACGTCTCCGCCGCCAATGGTGCGATGACAGAAGGATGTGGACGGAAGAATGGAATGAAATTGTCTTTACTGACGAGTCACGCTTCTGTCTGCAACACCACGATGGTCGCATTCGAGTCTGGAGACACCGTGAAGAGAGGATGCTGATCAGCTGCGTTATGCACCGCCACACTGGTCCTGCACCGGGTATTATGGTATGGGGCGGTATTGGATATCACTCTCGCACACCTCTAGTACGCATTGCCGGTACTTTAAACAGCCAGCGCTACATCTCCGAGGTGTTGGATCCAGTTGTCCTTCCTTACCTTCAGGGCTTGCCCACAGCCATATTTCAACAGGATAATACGCGACCACAAGTGGCACGCATTGTCCAACGGTTTTTCGTCATTCGCCAGATTGAATTGCTTCCCTGGCTGCCTCGCTCTCCGGATCTTTCGCAGATAGAAAACATGTGGTCCATGGTTGCTCTACGATTGACCCAGATTCCATCCCCAGCTGCCACAGCAGATCAACTTTGGCAACGTGTGGAAGCTGCTTGGTCTGCTGTACCCCAAGAACTCATTCAAAGTCTCTTTGAATCAATGCCGAGGCGTGTGGCAGCGGTGATCTCCAACAATGGCGGCTACTCTGGCTACTAATTTTGGCAGGAACCACACTTCACAGAAGTCTATAAATTTAATTACTTGATACTTGGTCAACATGTTATCTACAAAATAAATTTTGTTGTGATATCTCTTGTCTTTCTTAGGGTTGCAATTTGGATGGCCAGCAGTGTATATATATATATACTAGCCGGGCTTCGCCCCTCTAGCCGGTCGGTTTAGGGACCCGCTCCCTACAGAAATCATTGTCAGAGAATGGAAACACTAAAAAAAAACGAATAAAGGTATTTAAATTTTGTGGTGCAACAATATATATGTGTCACACTCAATACAGAGTATACTGTACCAGTCTCGTGGCGCCATCTAGCAGACCTGAGCGCAAATAGTATCAAATATTGCATAAAACATTGAATCAATTAATTTGAATTTTGTATAATGTTTTTAAACCATCTTAATATTATTAAGAGAAGCAATAAAATTTAAATAAAATTTGTTTCTTTTATAATAGAAATGTTTTTTGGTGTTTTTAATTGCATAATCACGCTGTGAATGAATCACGCTCTGGATCTTTTATTTCTTGTCTTTTATTGCATGACCTAGTCTTGCTTGTCTTTTATTGTATAACCCAGGAAAAACAATCCCTTGTAGAATTATATTTCTTCCATATAATTCTTATATGCATTTAACATTTTAATTTTTATTAAACAATTCTGTGATTATTTCAATAGCAGTTCAGTATTAAAAAAAACCTAATGTTTAAGTATTAACTTGTATAACCCAGTTAAATATTTATCTAATAAAATGACACCAGAGGAAGTCGTTCTTTTCAATTGCTTTATTAGAGTTTCATTTAATTTATTAATAAAGCACTCAATTGTAATCAGAACCGAAAGATGGCACCACGGCCTAAACCCTCCCCTGATGATCTCAAGATTAGAATCCAAATAAATCTAAAACTATTGAAGTAACAGATTAAGTGTATGCAGAAAAAAATTATCAGTGTTTAAAGCTCTTTCCAAATATATAAGATTTATGTACTTTCATAAAAAAAAAATGCCATTTTCAAATATTGCAGAAAGACGGCTGATAGGCTCTTCCATTTCTGGAGTCACCCATCAAAAATTGTTGGTTTTTTAATTAATTAAAAATTAACGGTAATAAAATTTTAAATTCGGGCTTCGAGGTGCACATGTTCAGACTCTTCACTTCCCGTGTGCCAAATTTCACAGTTGTAACTTTTATAGATTCGTCTGTAGCCCGCACACACATATACATTCACATATACACACACACGGACACTTGCTTTTATAAGTATATATATATATATATATATATATATATATATATATATATATATATATATATATATATATATAATAATGCCACACTAGTTATCAATTCCAGTCCATTAATTCTCTACTTATAATATTGTATTTCCCGTTATATAACTTATAGCGTGTCTCATGCTTGGCACTTAGCTGTTGCTGTGCATATATAACACCCCAGATAATCACGTGGAGAAAGAAAACTAAATGTCCATGTAGTGATTTGAGTGTGTCGAACTGCGCACTTCCAGATTGGATATGGATTGAATGGCCACTGTCCATTTTCTTCGTTCTTTGTAAATATGCAAACAGCTTCCAATCTTTTACATTTGTTATAATAAAATTAACTATTAAATTACCAAATTGCACAAATAATAAAAGTGTTATTCCCATCAGTTGCATTATTTGATTGGATTTGATGTTGCTCAAATCCGACTACACTATTTTAACACATGAGCCACCGAACGCTGTAAAAATGCCAGTTCATCTATTTCCGAGTAGCGTCGAAATTGTCGACCAGAGATAAATTCCTTATAATATATATTTGGTATTCCCCCTTTTTCCACATCATCTTTCAACAATTTGCTCGCATGCACGACGTCTAGATGTCAACCGTTGCCACAACTCCAGAATATAAACTTTGGCCTCAATTTGAGCGCGTTATGATTTTGGCGGGCAAAGACCGGAAGTCAAAACGAGTGAAAGACGGACTCGTACTGTTACATGAATAATGTTAAAATGACGGTGTACTGTTTAAAGAAATTGCTGTTAAGACGTTCAATCAATGCCAAGCCGAATAACTGCATGCATAAGGGCCAGAGGTGGACCAACGCGTTATTGACTTTTTCACTTTGTGAAGCTCTTTTTTGAATAAATCATATTTTTTCTCAATTTGTAATTATTTATTTTTCTGTACATGTACCGGGTGGCCATAATTAAACTGACAATGCTTACAGTGTTCTGTAGCGCGATCTATTTGCGAGAATGACGCCACATTTTGTAGGAAGATTAAACAAGACGGGGGACGAAGGATTCCGCGAAAAAATAAATTAGTTCCAAAAGTCACCGCTAGGGGAATATTTGGCGCTGTGTAATAGAAAATAGAGTGTTAACAAATGCAAATCAATACGGAAATTACCTTTTATTTTGCATTCAAATGAGGTTCAATGGGGCTGTCGTTGTTGTGGACCACATATTGCATTCTGTGCACAGTATGCACAACAGCAGAAAGTAACATGTCTGCAGGAATCTCCCGTACAGTCCGTGATATGTTATCCTTCAACGTAGCCAGGTCCTGGACCACTCCTTGATAGACCTTGGACAAGGTAACCTCATAGCCAGAAGTCGCATGGGATAAGAACAGGCGACCGAGGTGGCCATGCAGTTGGAAAGTAGCGGTTAATGACTCTTTCTGTTGTGAATTTCTGTCGTAGCAGCTGTTGCACCCGTACAGCAACGTGTGGAGGGACTCCATCATGCATGAAAATGATTTCCCCCAGGCATTGTCTTTGCTGAAGTGCCGGAATGACAAAGCTGTTCAACATGTGGCGATATTTCTCTCCGGTAACAGAACAGGTTTCCGGTCCTGTCGGGGTAATGTTCTCATAGAAGAATGGACCTACAATAAATTTTGCTGTGAACCCACACCGAACAGTTACCTTTGGTGAATGTAAGGGAATTTCTGTGCCGAATTTGGGATGACAATCATGTGGTGATTTGTCATCCCAAATTCGGCAGTTCTGGGTATTCACAGTTCCATGCAGGTAAAAGTGGACCTCGTCTCCCCATAAGATTTTCTACGGCCAAGCATCATCCACCTCCATTCTGGCAAGAAAGGTGAGAGCAAAAGTCAATCGCTTATCATGGTCGGGGTACAGTAACTCCTGTACACGGCTGATCTTGTACGGATAGAAGTTGATAATCTTTCGTAAGATTTTCCATACCGTACTGTAAGGGATATCCATATTCCAAGCTAATCCACGAGCGCTAGAGGTGGCAGCAATATTGTCTGGTCCTCTGTCGACAATCGCCGTGGCAACTGCTTCGATTGTTTCCTGTGGTACAGGTTTTCGTCCTCTGCCTGACTGAACCTTCAGAGAACCTGTTTTCTCAAACGTCGCAACCATTGCTTTTAGCCCATTAACTGACACAGGACAGTTACCTTTACGCATTTTTTTGTGCGTTCTATAAGCACGAAGGGTGGCTGACGCGTTGCACTGGTTGAGGTAAAAGAATTTGACCAGTAACGCACGCTCGACTAAAGAAGGAGACATTGCACATAAACTTTCAATCCGATTGATTCGAAACGTAAGACATTGCCTTTTAAAACCCAAGCAGCTGGCACTGTGCCAATGGATGTAACGTGAAATTTGAATAAAGAACTTCTTCTGCTCAGCGTACGTGATATTGCAGATCACGAGACTTTATCGGTGTTTATGTAGATTTTACGCTTTTTTAAAAGTGTTGCCATATTGCACTTGAACTAAATAAAAAAATGTGCATAATAAAAGGTAATTTTATTCCGTATTAATTTGCATTTGTTAACACTCTATTTTCTATTACACAGCGCCAAATATTCCCCTAGCGGTGACTTTTGGAACTAATTTATTTTTTCGCGGAATCCTTCGTCCCCCGTCTTGTTTAATCTTCCTACAAAATGTGGCGTCATTCTCGCAAATAGATCGCGCTACAGAACACTGTGAGCACTGTCAGTTTAATTATGGCCACCCGGTACATCACATTTACTGATTTTCGTCCCATTCGGATAACTCCTTCTTGGTGCGTCGTTTCTTTTGTCTAAGAGTGTATATATGTATATATAAAACCTATAAATATGTGCTAGAATACTTAGGTATTGAAAGCGTATATAAGCAGAAATTGAACATTAAAAATACTTAAATATTAATATTGTTATATAAACTATTTTTATAACTGAAAAGTATTTCCCTGAAAAAAAGTGCATACACTTTAGTTCAGAGAGCTAACTATAATTCTTAAGTTTTAGTTAGTATTAAGCAAAAGAAAAAATTCCTAATCCTTTGCAGTTTAGAAAAATAATAAAAATCGCTTATCTAAACGTAGTAACCATTTAATTTAATTCCTCGGAAACAAATTCGCAAAAATTCTTAATCTGCATTAAAGCCGTTTGCGAGCATAAGGAAGTAAGAGCGGGCTTTTTCCTTCACCTTAACGCAAAATAATCTCTTTAAACAGCTTTAAATTCCGAAAATTTATCTCATAATCCGTCTTTTCTATTTAAAAATAATTTCAAGCTAACCATTCGTGCTGATCCCCTTTTATTAGGTTTGGGAACTGAAATAGGGTTGTAAGCAAGGCTCAAAAGGGGGGTGGAAATTTATCGATTGCGATGAGAGCATAATAGAGTCTTCTACATGATATTTCATTAGAGACAGTCTCTTTAGATATTCACAAAATCGCGGCACGTGTTGTTACTTGCTTGCAGCCTGAGCACTTCCTTGAAAATATTTAAGTCCCCTCTAAGCATACCTCGCACTTTATAATTGCACAACCAACGCAGAGGCTTTAAAACGCATTATCGGATTAAATTTTTACTTTTGCAGATTCTATAAATTAAACAGTAATAGTATAATTCTTGGTTCCGTCATTTCACTGTGGTTGCCTCTGAAGCGGTTTAAAGTGTATTTCAAGAATAATAATTCAGATAAAACTGGAACTGGGTCTCGAGGTTGCCTAGGGGTACACCTAGTGGCAAACTAGTAGTATACTCAGTTATTGGTACTCAGTTGGGACAGCGACGAACGCAATTAAATACCATCTTGTCTGGGCCGGATATGAGCATATATATATATATACATGTAATGAATTAACGATGTAAGCCATGAACATCAGCTCGACGAACTCGTAGCGTTTCGGACAGTCCGGGGAGTAGTCGTGACGAAGCGTGAGACAAGACACGGAACCGGACCTGAGTGACAAAGGCATCCGTTCGATCATAACACAGTCTATATTTCTGAAGCATTTTCGTGGCAGGCTGTACAATTATTTTATACTTTCACATTTGGACATATTTTAACAGGATACCATATTCAGAACAAGCATATTCGCAGCGCAAAAACTGCGACTTCATAAGACGACAGGCAGACACAGAAGGACCGCGAAAGATCTAAATTCACGCCCGGAGTACTGGTGCATTGAACTCCTAATTGGTCAATTTAGGACACCTGACTCCAGCACGTCATATCGGATATGATCTCTCCAGGCTTCTAGAACATGTATACTTATATAAGCCTTATATAAGGCTATCCTCACGTGGCTTAGGGGGAAATCTAATAGGTGACTTTGGGTTAATCCCAGGTCGAATTCAAGATGAGGGGTTTTCATATTGCGATAATATAAAAGAATTTTGAATAGGCGTTTCCTTTAATGGTTATGAAAGTTATCGTTTCTTATATATATATATATATATATATATATATATATATATATATATATATATATATATATATATATATAGTCATAAATTAACCAGACTTTATAAAACTCGACAATACTTTATTAATGAAGATATCAATAACGGGATGCCGGAGATCCTACGTTACTGTTTCCGGTACAATATAACAATAATTATCGAGATAGCCCAGCTCGAGGCTCGCTTCGCTTAAGCAGAACAAGATCGGGTAGCCTACTGCCCCCGTCACTGTTACAAATCCCTCGGAGCTACGCCGGGAGTACTAAAACACAATATCCCCCAATCGAGGTGAACATCCCTCTACTTCGTGCACGGGGCATCCTTCACACCCACCACTCTTTCGAATCGCCTCCAAGAGTCGAGGGTCATTCAACCTTTTCCCCCAACTGTCCCCTCAAGGAATGTTGTACATGTACATGAGGGGTTGGTCGGCCCGATGGCGAGAACATGCCCGGCAACAGAGACTATAATAATTGCAAAAGCAGAGAATGGCATAAGCAAAATCCCACATATATACAGGGTATCCCAGTTAAACGTTTCAGAACTTCTACGAGGGGTAGGGTGCATTCTGATGACTCGAAATCATACAGCAGTATGGGGTCGGAAATGCTTTCCTGAAGCGGTAGATGGCGGTGCGGGAAAGTTCCGAGCGTTCGTGCAGGGAATCGTCATTTCGCACAAGGACTCAGAGTTTGTAGGATAGCTAATTATACGAACGCAGAGTTGGCCGACATGCATTTGGTGTACGCGGCTGCAGATTGTAGTGGGGCAGCCGCCGTAACTACCTAGACGTCAGATTTGGCCAACAGTGGATCGGATGTGGTGGTTTCGTGCGTTGACCTGCTCGGTCACCAGACTTATCATGTCTTGATTTTTATTTATGGGGACATATGAAAACACGGGTTTATGACACCCCCATTGACAATGCTGAGGAGCTGGTTGCAAGAATCGTAGTAGCGGTCGGAAAAATTCGAGATAAGCCTGGATTATTCCAGAATTTTTAGAATTTCATGCGCCGGAGATGTGAGGTCTGCATTGCAGTCGGTGGAAAAAAACTTCAAACACTTACTTTGACACCTGTACCTTTTTGTTTTTGTACATTTATTATTAAAACGATTATCCCCTTACGGTCTCTTTCTTTATGGTTTTCTGTGTACATCACTGCTTCAAGAAAGCATTTCCGACCCCACATTGCTGTATAATTTCGAGTCGTCAGGACTCGAAATCGAGTCGTCAGGATGCACCCTACACCTCGTAGAAGTTCTGAAACGTTTAACTGGGACACCATGTCTATAATGCCACACTAGTTAACAATTCCAATCTATTAATTCTTTACTTTTAATATTGTCTTTCCCGTTATATAACTTTCCGCATTTCTAATGTTTGGCGCCTAGTTGTCGCTGAGCATATATAACACCCCAGATAATCACGTGGAGAAACAAAACTAAATTTCCTTGTGTGAGTCTTTAAAAAATAAAGTTAACACTTGCATATGTTTTTCAGCTAGTTTCTGCCTGATATACGCATATTACTACATTCCGAAGTTAACTGCAAGTAGCAGCATGGCCAAATGGTTAAGGCACTGGACTGCTGTCCGACAGGTCGTCAGTTCGAATCCAGTCAGTAACTTCTGGTTTTACTTTCATTTTAATTTATGTTACCTATTTCAAAATTTCAAGAAATTTCCTGTTTATGTTAATTTATCTTATGTTAATTTGTTATGCTAATTTACCTTATTTCTAGAAAGTTCTTAAGTTCTATATAAGAGACTTCCCTGAGGCTGAGGGTAGTTCAGTAGTGTGATTGCTTCCTGCTCGCACCTTGCTAATAAACTTCTTTGACCGTAACAGTATGTTTGTTTATTCTGTATATCTGACACTTCTACGTGATAATATTAATAACACCATAAATGATAAATGAAGTATAAATTAGAAAAAGAAAATTATAAAAAAATCTGGTATCGATATTTTAAATACACGTTAAGGTGTTACTGATTAGATTCATTATTTTTCCTGCCTGTGTCAAAAGTCGCCAAGGTAATTGCGATATTGTTTTATTGAAAATTTTGGTGAACTTCAAAAAGGCTGATACGCGATTCAGTCAACGATAAACATCAGGCTTTTAGTGCTGAAAGGATATCGAATGTATAGATTAACTTAACATTATTTCTCCTGTCAAAATTATTAATTAAAACTGCGAGATAAATTAACCCTCACCATTATTCTCCATGAAAATTCAAAATTGAGAAATGCTCCTAAATTTTTATGGTTTGTTCTGAAAATAAAGTTCTCGAGATAAGATTATAGTCACCTGAAACTATGATCCATCTCACTTTATCCCTTGGAAAGAGGTTCGAATAAGTATTTAATAATTTCCGTGATTTCCGCCGAAGAATAAAAGCGAAGCAGAGAGCTTTATCTCTTCCCTCAAATCTAATAATCCATTAAAACTGTTCTCATATTCTTTATTTTATCGCATTTTCCGGTCTCTCGGCTTAAAATCATTTGCACTCGGCTAACAGACCTGATAATCTACGGCTCGGAATCAAATTAGATTATGCCCCTATACCGAGTAATGAATGAACGATGTCTGAAATTTAATGAATAGGGGTTGGTAGAAAATTTTATTGTTTTACTTACAATATTATAGTATAAAGATTGCTTCACTGATAATTTTTGTTTTTCCGCGGCTTCACCCGCTGCTTTCCGATCCAAGTTATCGAAGACTGAAATTAACGGAGTTGATGATTATAATTTTAATGGCACAGACACGTGCGGAATTGCTTTTCTATGAAAACAATAAAAATTAAGTTATGAAAGCTTCGGTTTACAGTTATTTTCCCGTGATAACTTTCTATTATAGCTTTGATGGCAAGGGATTTATTAGTTTTGTGGCATAGATTTCATGAGAGAATATGAGGTAGAAGATTGGAAGAAAAGAAAATTTAATCAAGAAAATATATCCTACAAAATTTTAGCTTTATTTTCTAGCGGAAAAAAAATCAGATATACAATTTATAGTTCTCCAATACAAAGGTCTTAAACTAGGATTTCTTAACTAGATTATGTTTTAGACTCATCGGAATAAATGGCTCGTAATGGTTAAGGGTAAAATTTAACAGTTGATTGATGACTTTCGTGATCAAATAAGCAGATAGGTACATCTGTTACTCGGGTAATTAGGTACAAACACCGAGTTCCTGACATAAGATCATGATTCAAGAAACAACTTCCAAAGATACGAATAACGGACCAATTTTATCGAACTCTTTTGATTTCCCCCATCTATACATTATTACATTAAATGCAGGACCCTGACATCTATGTATACGTTCATTTATTTTCAAATACGATTATTTTCATTGAAAATAAAATTAAAACCTGGTTCAGAACTTTTCATCACAAAGAAAAGGTTTGATTTGTGCAATTCTTATGCATGTTTAGAAAAAGTCAGATTAAAAATTTATCAAATCATCAATCACGCGTAAACTAAATATTATGTCCTTTTTTATATTCTATCTAGACAAAATGACTAGTTCCGTAAATTTAAAGTTAACATGAAATCACTGCCTTAAAAACAGCTAATTTTTTTAAAGAAAAACAAATATGTTATCTGGATAATATATTTTTTTTATATTAACGTTAAAAAGTTTATTACATATTTTTTATACGTAAGCATAAATATTAAATAGTCTTTGTTTTTTTTTAACTGCAAATAATTTTGCTTAAATTTACAGCAAATAATGAAAACCTTTCGCATTTGGAGAAAGTTAAGTAAATGCGAATAGACACTCGGATGGTTGATGGAATGCAAAGAAAAAAGAAACAAAATAGTTGAGGCACTAAATTTAAACTTTTAAAAGTTTTAATTTGAAAAAATACAAGAAACACTAAAATTGTTCTTTCGAGAAAACCCATCGTGCGTTCTAACGTTCGTCGTAGATAGCGTCTGAGCAAAAAACTTTTATTGAAAAACTAGTATTGCTTTCTCTTTAATCAATGTTTTCAATCTTTTAAAGGCATTTTTTAAATATTATCCGTAAGATACTTTAACTATATTGCTTTGCAAAGGACTATGTTTCCTAACCAAGTACTGCATAGAGATTCCGGAGAAATCAGTTCATTGATGCTGTTCTATTATATCAAATTTTGAAAACAATGTTTGCATAGGTACCATTTTTCGTATATGATACAGAGGAGGTTGTAGACGCTCTGCATTTTTTTAATGTTTATATTTTGTAGTTCCTAAAAATACTAAGTTTCGCACACAATATTTAGACTACAATAAAATATGCAACATGGGACTTACTTTGAAATGACTGCGGTAGACATTCATACCCTAGAACAGGGGTTGGCAACGCGGTGCCCATTTTTAAAGTGCCCTCCATTCAAACTATCTAAATTTTAGATATTTGAACAACAAACGCTCGTAGTTGCAGTGAATAATTTTCGTAAAAAAAATTGAAATCATAAAACCGTAAAAAATTAATAATTACAAGATAAAAAGAACTTTTTATATACCATGTTTTTAAATTTTCTGTTGAATTATATAAACTTGACAATTCTATGTATTAATAAATACTTTAAAATTTTTTTGATGAATTATCCGATCAGCTTGAAAGAAAATGAAGTTAATTGGAAGTTAACTTGTTTTTAACTTTTCGTTCCCGTCCCGACCGACAGATGTCTGCACCAGTCTACAAAAAAAATTAACTGAAAATAGTAAAAACATGGTAAAAATCTGCTTAAACATGGCTAAAAGTTTTTAAAAAATGCATTGTCATCGTGTTCTGAGCTATTCTAAAAGTTTCAAATGTCTAGCTAGTCGAGAAGTTAGTTAAAAATCAATTGCAAGATTTGTACTGGACAAACACACAAACAAGAAAGCAAGTTAATAAAAACATGGAAAAATACGAGCAGCGTTATCTCTCGACGGTATCGCTTTCCCATCTCTGTGAGTCAGCTTCTTTTTCCTGTTCAGAAATTGAACTCTCTTTTGCAAGTCGACATATGCATGTGAATCTTTGTTTTCCAGTAGGAAATACTTAAAATGAAAGCACCGATCAAGCTTCACTAACACTCATTTGGACCAATGCCTGAGAACTGGGAATTTTCAACTTATGTGCCACATTAACAACAAGTTGGTCGCAGATTTGTAAAATCTGTCAAATATCGCATTAATTATTAATCGATGTCAAATATCGCATTAATTATTAATTTTAACATGATTTGTTTAAACTAAAATTTTAATTCACATTAATATGTTCATGTTTAAATATTAACCCCCCCCCCCCTCCTCTTCCTATAGCAATGTCCGCCGAACTCCCGCTTTTCTGAAATATGCCCTTCTAGTGAAAAAAGGTTGCCGACCCCTGCTCTAGATGTTGAATCCTATCCGAATAATAGCATTATAAAAATGTATTGATTCATTTCCTGAAAAACAGATGGAGCAGAATCTGCGCACTTTTGCAGGTTACAGGTTCAATAGTGTGTTCTTAGTATGCATGATAAGAAACTCTTATTTTTTCTTGCCCTGGAAGGGGCAGGGGTGAGTGTTTCTCCCTTAAATAAATCGAATGCCTAAGGCCGTCTGCACACGGAGCAACTCAAAAGAAACTGATAACTGACTCCAGTGATAAACCAGTCCGTGATGAGTCGTAACCTATGCAATTGAATGGAGCCACGCACACGGCGCAACTGGTTACAAACTCGTCCGACGAGTTTGTAACCAGTTGCGCCGTGTGCGTGGCTCCATTCAATTGCATAGGTTACGACTCATCACGGACTGGTTTATCACTGGAGTCAGTTATCAGTTTCTTTTGAGTTGCTCCGTGTGCAGACGGGCTTAGAGTATATAGAGAAAACACATTTAACTAACACTTAAAAATATTTCGGCACATTTTAATCAATTACTGTCTTTTTAAGGTATTCTTGTTATATGAGGAAATTCATCTATCCAGGAAATAGTATACAGATATTCCTCGACTTACGACCGATATAGGGACTGAGACATTGGCCGTAAGTTGATGTGGTCGTACGTCGAGTTTCAAACTTTTTTTTTGTATATGTACATATATATGTATTTTACTTTCATACATGCATATGTAATTTAAAATGCATTGTACTTTATTTAGAAGGCATAAATTATTCTTCGTCATCACTACTTATTTGTGTTAGTACAATCCAATGGTTCAGAATTTGCGACAGAAGGTACGTTGCAAGTTTTTTTTTTCTTTTAACAAAGTTATCAAAGGTAGTTTTTGATAGTCATGTAATGCATATAGGTAAGTACTGTACATTCAAGGAACAATATTTTTAAAGAAAAGATAAAAAATAAGTAAAAATAAAAATTTCGGTCGTAAGTTCAAGCGGTCGTAAGTCGAGTGGTCTAATTCGATAAATACCTGAATTAGGAAGGAAACTCTATATTATTTAAGTTTAGAGCAAAATACAATAATGGTGTTTATAGCTTATTTTGAACGACCCTTTGCCATCTCAGTTGTGGCAAGCATGGTAAGATATGAAACCTCCCCCCCCCCCACGTTTTTTTTAAAAATAACGTGGCAGGCACATTGTCTTCCGAAATTTGCCCGGGAAGAAGCATTCTAGAGATTCGTTGATTGCTTACAATGGGGACACCGTATAGGTGAATCAACATCACTTCTTGGTGCCACCTAAATTTTGAACGAGCGACCCTCGGGAGGTTCGTATCTTCCTCACCCGCTGACCTCATGGATGGACATTCCGGTTTACAGATTTAACGTGCCCTTATCCGGCCTAGACACGAAGGTATTCAATGACGCTCGTCGGTATTCCAACTGAGCCCTTTCCGAATTTCGGGACCCTAGGCCCAATTTTCCGTTGCCCGCAGATGAGTGGTGAAAAAAAAAGTAAACATGGAATATTCCTTCGCCCGTATATGAAGCGTTAAAAAGGGGTTTAGTTAAAACAAAATCAGACACATTTTGGTCCAATCATCTCGTTCAGTATTCAAGAATCGGTATTTATTATTTCTCATTATTTTCAGCGGTAACTTGGCTCAGCAGTGAGCAAAGAGGGTTTCCAATGACACTTATGTCTACGACCACTTTAAAATATTTTAGAAATAATTTCCTTAATATTTCTCATGTTACGAACTACAAAATGTTGACGGTGTTGCCTCTTTTTAATTCCAAGATGACAGAAGAAAGTATGGAAGTTAGAAACAAATAACCCACCTTTCTTGTAATTTCAATCCTGAATCACCATATATAGTTTAAATAAGGGTTTTAGCCCCGATTGATGGTTAAACACTATGTTAAAATGTAAAAGGCTGTAATTCGACGTGATGCCTTTCGTAACTTTTATCATTCTTTGGCAGGATTTGGCGCAAAATCTTAGATTTAGCTCTAAATTTTTGAATTTTATATCCCATTTAACAAACAGACTGCATCCTATCTTCAGTCTCTCCCGAAACATTCAAGCAGTCTTAAAAAGTCGCCTAGTTGTACCTCCTCGTAACTGCACCTATAAAATGCATATACTTCATTATCGAGTGTCTCATTTGAAAAGCTTTATTTTTATTCTGTTTTTACGTATTCTAGAAGTACCGTATGCTTACACGTTTACCGATATTGTAAACAGTTCCAGCTTATTTAATCACACATAAACAGGGAGTTTTGATATCATATATATTTAAATCATATCTTTGTATCAAGTAAATTGTCGTGAGTTCATATTCGGTTCGATTTGTTTGTTCATGAAAACACCATCTTAAGAACTTTTGAGGTTTTTAATAGTTTTCAAGCACTAAGCGTTTGTGGCTATTTTCTGTCTCTTTCTTTTTGACTTAAGCTGTTATGACCCCTCGTACTATAACTCTAGATTGGTAATCATCAAATTTGTACCATCTGACACACCTTTGAACGTCAAATTAAAAGGGCGTAATAATCGGACACAAGCGCTTTTCAAGCTGTAAGTATGTGACTGTAAAAATAAGAATCAAACGCTTAGATGCTGAATGCTGTTAAGCATATGATGCACACTTCTGAAAGAAATTAATTCCCGTCAAGAATTTTATTTTAGAAACATACTCCGTTCACTATTATAAAAACTCATAAAGCAATGCATTTTTGTTTGTATTTCTTTAACTTCATCTGTTGATACACTTTTTAACAATCGCACCGTTATTGAAGATCTCAATCTCATAACAATGCTCACAGAGCACGTACAACACCAACAGAAGTAATTTTTTTCAACAATAAACTCTACCAATAATGCAAATCAAATGCTATCTTATTTCATTTACAATCTGCGACTTTCGATAAAGCAAATTGTGTGCAAACTTATATGTTTCATCGATTATATTTATAAAAGCAACTGAAAATCATTTTATTGGAATTTTGAGTCTATTCGTCACCATGGACTCTTTTGCAAATGAGTATAAAGCAGGTCTAATCAGCAGACATGCTTACTGCAAGGCAGCAATGGATAAAACTATCGGTTTTCTGAACTCGACACCTTTCCAGTACGTCAAGACACTGGGAGAGGGGTCATATGGATCTGTCGTAGAGGTGAAGTGCCCGGAACCTCACGTAAAAATGGCTGCGAAAATTGTTCTAAAGGACAGAATCTTGGAAAACGAGTTACTCGTCTGGCCTACCTTGGATCATCCTAACATCCTCCGACTTATTACCCTAATGTACTTGCCAAACGCTCACACTCACATCTTTTTCATGCGTATGCATCCGACATCCTTGGAACTGAAACTGGACGACTCTTTCTTTTTGTCTGATCCAAATGGTTTCGGAAAATCCCTTTCCTGGCTCAATGACATTCTTAGCGGAGTTTCGTACCTGCACCGCCGAGGTCTATGCCACCTTGACCTCAAGTGCGATAACGTCCTTATATCGGAAGAGGACACTGCCATCGTCTGCGACTTCGGTTTTGTGACCTCGGCTGTGGAAGGCCCAGTCGACAGGTTAGACAAATTAGATTTTCTCCTTTCTTGTGAGTCTGCGCTTGAATCCATAACATTTCAACTTGTGTTGCCAGAATCTCACGGATCATATTCTCATAATTTTGGAATCATATAAATGATACTTTTTAGGATATTGGAAAATAACTCTTAAAATTTATGAACTTTTATCGTTTGAAATTACATCTACATATCCACTAGATTAATAAAATTTTACTCTTACAGAGTTGAAATTACGTACACCAGTTTCAATTTAATGTAAAATATTTGAATTGTAGCGTTACTACCTTAATAGTATTACAGTTTAGAATTTTATAATTCAGGTTGTCCGAGCTAAAGTTATCCAAAAGTCATGACTATTTTTACGGAACTATCCATTAGAATTTTTTAAAAATATTTAAATAGAAAGAACATCTCTCTAAGTTTTAATATCAATCATAGATTTCGATGTGTGCAAGTTTTGTAGCATGACTAACGTCTAAATGGTAATCCAGTTCTCTCCAAGTCTTTCGTAGCATGTCAGGAGTTATTAGACTTTTTTTACTTGGGGATTCATTAAATTTGTTGTGTATAAACAAAAAATTGAAGCTGTGTATGAGTTGAAGAAGCGTATCATTCAAGCAATTCGTGTAATAACTCCTGATATGTTACGAAACACTTGAAGAGAACTGAATTACCATTTAGACGTTAGTCGTGCTACAAAACTTGCACACATCGAAATCTATGATACTATGCTCGAAGTCTATGATTGATATCAAAAATTGGTGAGAAGTTCTTTCTATTTAAATATTTTTTAAAATTCTAATGGGTAGTTCCGTAAAAATAAGTCATGACTTTTGGATACATTTAGACCGGACACCATGTATATATTTGACTATTTTATATTACTTATCATCGTATTACACATCTTAAACGAGTATAATTAAGTATTTTGTGTTCCTTTACTAGTTGTGGATATGTATTCACGAACTTTTCACCAATTTCAGTTATGGCTCGCCTTTTATTTACCGTCCACCTGAAGCTAAAGCCAACAGGTGTGGTCTTACCGAAGTTGACGGGTACAAGTTCGATATGTGGACCCTCGGAACGCTCGCTGTCGAGTTGTTCACAAGGCAGAGCATCTATTGTACAGCTAATAAAACCCAAGCAGAGTTTAAAGATTGGGCCAGTGATATGTATCCCATGCTGTTTACTATTCTGCAGGTGAGAAGTTTTTATCGTTTTTATCCGTGTTAACCAGAAAATATTGTGAATGCTTCCCACAGTCATTTGTTTCAGAAAAATTAAATGCTACCAATGTAGGAATGGTAGCTTCTGATACTGTTTCGTAGAATTGGTTGCTTAGAACCACTAAAAAGAAAGATAATTCATGCGCAATGTCTTTTTATAAGTTTTCAATTAATAAATCGCTTAATGTTTTTTCATCACCAAAATTCATATAAATACTTCAAAAATATATCATACGTCAAAGAAGTTTTTAAAAACACACAAAAAAATTGTTTGTTCCTCGTTATTTTATTATTTTCACGCATGGAAAACTTTGAACAATAAGTTAATAATCTGTTCCCATACCTCCTAATTTTTTTAGAACTATCAGGAATATATAACATTATAAAACGTAATCTACCTTAATTTACCATGCGTTTTTCAATTTGTTCGTTCTGTACTCAATAAAATCTGACAATTTTTTTTCATATGAGCTAGAATTATTTTTCGCGGTATGTACACTCATGAACAAAAAAATTAGCGCACCAAGAAGGAGTCGTCAAAATGAAACGAAATTTTACATACGTAATGACTACTTTGATATAAGTAAATGATAAGAAAATCAAAGAAAAAGGATAATTTATTTCAGAGAAAAAGGCAAAAGAACGGAGGAGTTAATACTCCGTTGGACCACCTCTAGCGCGAATGCACTATGCGATACGATCGGGCATTGAGTCATACAAGTTCTGTATGATGTCTGTATGATGTAATGAGTCTGTATAATGTAATGATGTTCTGTATGATGTAATGAGACATTTCGTTCCATATTTGCTGTAACCTTGCCTCTAGTTCGTTCAAACTCGTGGGATGCCCAACTCGTCGTACCAAATGATGCTCGATTGGAGACAAATCTGGGGATCGGGCAGGCACAGGAAGGGTAGTAACAGTGTGGAGACAGTCTTGTGACACCCTTGCCGTATGAGGCCGAGCATTGCCTTGTTGAAAAATGGTTAATGGGAGCCGTTGCATGAGTGGCAACACATGTGGTTGCAGGATTTCATGAACATACCGCTGGGCTGTCATGGTGCCACGGAACAATACTAGGGGTGACCGTGTATTGTAGGCAATGGCACCCCATACCATCACACCAGCTGTGGGAGTGATGTGTCGCTGTACAGCAAAGGCAGGATTGAAGAGTTCACCACGGGCTCTCCACACACGAACACGATTGTCATCACTGCCGAGATTGAATCTGGATTCGTCGCTAAAGACGACCTGG
Organism: Dolomedes plantarius; assembly: GCA_907164885.2. Lineage (NCBI taxonomy): Eukaryota > Metazoa > Arthropoda > Arachnida > Araneae > Dolomedidae > Dolomedes > Dolomedes plantarius. The sequence goes on along the minus strand of OU015491.1, from coordinate 196,139,062 downwards.
TTCCATTCCGTTGCAGTCCAGTTTCCTCGTGCGCGGCAAAACTCCAAACGGAGGCGTCGATGGGTGGGCGTCAAGGGCAGCACACGTAATGGGCGCCGCGATACCAACTGTCCTTCAGCCAGGCGCCTTCGTATGGTTCGAGAAGACACAGAGGCCCCTAGTGAAGGTGCTACCTGTACCTGGATGGCGGCCGATGAAGCAGTTGGCTGTACGCGTGCATTTCTTACGATGTGGCGGTCTTCTCGACGACTGGTCTGTCGAGGGCGTCCTGAGCCTGGTCTTCGTGTACATGACATCTTTCGGGTCAACTGGTCCCAACACCTCTTCACTACACAATCAGAGCGGCCTAATTGACGAGCTACTCGCCTAGCTGACCACCCAGCTTCCATCATCCCGACGATTCTCCCCCTCTCAAACTGCGACAACTGCTTATATTGTCTTCGAACACTGCGTAATGGCATGTCTATCTCAGCTCTTCCTTTGTAAATGATTCAGCACACTCAAACAAGCTTTGGTTACCTGTTTTATACTCCACAGAGTACGATGTTCAACGCCCTCTACCGGCTATACGTAATGCGCAATCACGCTGCATTTCTAATCATTTGCATATCTCCCCGACATGTACCTTCATTGCAAGTTTCGTTACGATCCCGCAATTATTTCTTGGTGCGCTAATTTTTTTGTCCATGAGTGTATATTGCAGAAACAATTAAGTAAATTATCGAAAACAATCCATATCAATTATTTTGTATCAAATTTCCAGAAATAAACGAGATAACTCACTGATTTACCCTCTCTCAATAGGAACGGAAGTTCGCAAATCTAATGCAAAATGCCTTTCCGACATCAGAATCCTTAAAGAGTGAAAAAGATCGAAAAACCGCCTCTTTCATTGTCACCAACTTCATCAGAGCATGCTTGGATCTTAATCCAGCCAATCGTCTATCTGCTGAAGAAGCGGCAGACCACCTGCTGTTCGAGGGTGGTCGACTGTTTCCCCACGATAGCAAGAGTATTTGGAGCAAAAAAGGTAAGTGTTTAGACAACCTTGCATTCGCACTTATCTTGTATTTACTGCCTAATAAAATGTTAATCTTTTCTTTTAAACCTATTGGATATCCCCACTCTTTTTTAGATGAAAAAGGACTTCTGAATTCATTAGTGTTAATTAGAACTATTCTGACTGAATACGACAGTCCAATCGTTAAATAATTTTTAAAAAAATATTTAAAACTTTAAAACATAAAAATAATGATTCTATCCGCAGTAAATCATTTAAAATTATGGACAGAAAATTGTTAATAATAAATTAAAAGTAAAAATAAATATTTGAAGTAATTATCAAAACGATGAAAAGTTTTACGAAGCCAGAAAGGTAAATGTCAACATGTGCATGCTCATATATTGTATTTACAGTTAAATAAGCTTTAAGCTTCTCTTTTGAATACACTGAAATTATCTCTTGGTTTTGAACGAAGAAAAAGACTTTTGAATTTTTATTTATAATAAAGATGGGATATTCTGATTAAATGTCTACTTGTGATACCGAAGCGTTGTCTTACCTTACATTAGGAAGTTCAAACTGTGGTGAGGTGAAAAAGTGTATCCATGACTATCCAAAGTCCATTGTAACACGTTTAATTTGTTGAATAAGCTTTGAAATTACACTAATGTTTATATTTTTTTATACGAAGAGGAATTCTAGGACTTAATAATTTATCTCACCCTATTTTATAAATTCAATTTCCGAAAGTTTAAGCATCATAAAATATTTTTCTTTTACAGTATATTTGCAGATAGTTCTTTCAAGGTTAATCACTTGCTCCAAGTCCAAGTTTTTGATAATGTTACCTTGCCTTATGAATTTTAAATGCTGCGTTGAGGTGAAAAAGTTTTCACGACCAAAATTTCATTTCAACAGGTTTGATGGGTTGTTAAAAAAGCACTGCACTAATGTTTTATAAGTGTTTTAAGTAAGAAGAAATTCTATGACTTAATATTTTATAGCCCTTTATTTGATAGATTCAATTTTCTTTAGCTTCAAGCATATTAACAAAATTAATTTTTTTATTGTTTGTATTTGCAGCTAGTCTTTTCGAGGTTAATATGTTGCTCCAATTCTTTGCTGGCCGTGAAGCGGTAAAATCCTGCCAGACAGCGTCTTCTGTAGTTGTTACTGTCGGAAGTGGGGATTATTCATCGTCTGACAAATGCATTTTTGCTGGTAAGGGCACCTATATTGTGGTAAATAAAGAATCGATGAAGAAAAATAAAAATATCGATGTTGAAAGGGCCGAAACTGTCCTTACAGCGAGTCCAGAATCCGTCTCATCTGTCACACAAAGCTTGTCGGACAATGACGATATCGAGCCTGGAGAAATAATTTTGGATGATGAAAGAAATTATTCGGCTGGTGCGAATCTAAGCCAGGATGTGCAAGACTTCAATTATCCTGTTGTTGTTGATTCTGAACGGAGCTCAAATGGTGGAGCTAAAGGAACTGTAACTGTCGTTGAATGCACATCTCTTGCAGAAGAAGACAGCGAAACAGAAGAAATAATAGAAAACATCTGCAAAGTGAAAGTGACTCGAAGCAGACGTCAAAAACTGAGAGACTGGGCAAAAAAGAAAAAGTTGGCCTTGCGCAGAGTTTTCAAATGTTTCCTGCCTCCATTTCGATGCCGATAAACGTAGTTTGAAAGGAAAAATGTAAGATTTTTTTTTCAAGTAAAATTTTTTATTATGCAGATTTTGCTTATTATAACCAACGTTTTACTTAGTTTGTCAAATTTCGTAGCTATACATTGAGACTGGTTCAGCGATTGTTGCTTGGTGCAATCCTTTATCGACGTCTAAATCATTATTTAGAAAATTATCTTTAAAAGAAGCAATATTATTAGCGGATTATCCACCGTCTATTCCATCGTGGAAAATTGGTGTTCACTCAGATAATCTTAAAATTTTCTCATCTTCAGACAAATTTATTTTCAACTCTAGACCAGTTTATTTTTATTCTAAGGTTATAAATTCAAGGTAAACAGTGATTTGTAAAAATTATGATATTTTCTATAGTTTAAAGTGACTGCCTACGTTTTGAGCCAATTTTCTTAAAAAATCGTTTTTTAAGGATTTTTTTCCTTTTATGGTAAAATAGCATTTAAAAATTGAATAATAAACAAAAACTTGCATGTAAATACCATACATTTTTATAAATTGATCAATTTGAAGTAATTTTTAATGAAATTTAGTTAAAACGCCTATCTCTCTGCACAAAATTCTAATGCTACTATTTTAATTTCCTTCTCAGACATGATACATATGACAGTTATCTTCAAAATGACCCACAATCTAAGAGAAATTTTAAAATGCAAAAATAACACAGACAATTTTATCTTCCAATATGAAAATTTTCCCCGATTCGTCATTCCTTTCCTTATAAAAACAGACCTAAACAAAAAACTATTTATTATGCATCAATTATTGTGCGTCATTTCATTAACAATAGCATCTAAAACATTTCCTGAAAGTTTTATGAAATTATATGCATTATTATGGGATATATCATGATAACGGTAGAGATTTGGGCTAAAAACCGTAATTCTGAGAAAAACGCATGTAAAGTTGTTTGTTACTTCAATTTTGTTGCAGATGATGTTTTTTAAAATAGCTATAACTCTGCTTCTAATTGATGTAGAATGAAAATCAAAACGGTTTTGAAAAGAGAAAAGATTGAATTACACGATTCTTAAAAAAACAAAATTGACCAAAATAGTCAATAAATGATATTTTCATCGTAGGCACTCACCTTAAGAATGTGTTTGTAAGAACCTATAGCCCAGAAAGTCCCTTCGTGAAGATTTTAGGAGTGGGAGGAAGGTACGAGCGTCTCAAATGTCGCCCCTTAGGGGGGAGGGGGTGCTTGCTCGGTCTAAATTGCGATGGAACCGGGAAGAAGGCTGGCTCTGACCCTTGTGGTGTCCGATAGAAAGTACTAAAACCAGAACCTAATCTCTCTAATCTTGTTAGGGGCATACGAAAGAAAGAGAAACACGTTTTTTTAATACCTAAACAGATTCCTTAATGCTACCAAGAGAAAAATATACAATTTTTCATTTTTATTTGGCAGCAGGGAAATTTTGTATTGGCTCCTGTTTACAACGGTTTTTGAAAAATCAATGCTGAATATAATATGAAATGTTATTGGAAACATGCGTAACTCTATTACCTGTGTTGAATGAGAATGTTTTTCTTTATTTGTAAATATTTTCTGTACTGTCGCTTTATTAAAATATTTTTGGACAGTTCAGAGCTACATTCTCAATTTAAGTGTCACTTAGAAAATGACTTATGTTTTCTTTAAACTCAGACATTTGAACCAGACATTACCTTTTATGTTTCAGATTCCGCAAATTCGCAGCATGACATGAAAAATATACGCCGGCATCATTTATCTTCGAATTAATGGCATCGCACCAATCCATAGACCGGCTCTGCAATATCCTACGCTGGAACCTCCAATTTGTATTTCCGATGGATGGTGGCTTTATTCAAAATTCCGTTTTTTATCCGACGAATCCTTCAAAATACCTTATTCGGCTCTTCCATATTATAAAGCACAATTGTAACGTTTCGTCATTAGGTTCCGGTACTAATAAAGTCATTATTCCACGGGATTCTGTGTCGTGTATGCTCTACTAATTTTTTACACTGAAGCAAACATACTTTAAAAAAGCAAAATTATGTATAAAGAAATAACACGTTTTTAAGATTTAATAGACACACGCATAAATATATATGTATATGTGTGAGTGTATTACCGTTTTTAAAAGGACCTATTGCACTGAACGATATATACGGAAAAACTACAGATGTTAAAACATAGCAAAGATATATCGTCGGGACTGGATGAAGTAAACGACACATACGGGAAAGCGATTATTCGGGGAATGATCGGTCGAGGTTCACTGTATATACAAATATTCGTATATATTTATGTACACTGATGAAATAAATAAAGAGAATTTGCATATTTTATTGAATTTCATGAAAAGAACTGAACTGAATGTAAAACCACTGCTTCTAGACGAAAATGCAAATCTTGTACGTCAAATACGTAAGAGTACACGTGTGTGTAGACGGAGCCAGTAGAGAAACAGGTTTCATAAGCGCGTGTAAGTTAAGACGCATTTCGTTCCCTAGCACACCTCGGCGAATTTCTTGGTGTTATTTTGCAGCAATCGGTTAATTTCAAATTGTAATAGTAAAAATGAGTAACCACCAACGTTTAGATGATGGAATAAGGTGGCGAATTGTGGAGAGGCTAGAAGCAGGCCAGTCTCAAGTCCAAATTTGTAGAGAGTTCAATTTAACGCCCAACGTCGTGTGTAACTTATGGAAACAGTTCCAGGATACCGGATCCATCGAGAGAAAGCCTGGGCAAGGTCGTCCAAGAGCTACGACGGCCAGAGAAAATCGCCATTTGTTGATTATAGCGAGGCGTAACAGGAGTGCTACAGCTTCTCAGCTCTTTCGTTACTTGTCTGCAGCCACAGGAACCCGTGTATCAAGGGTAACCGTTTCCAAAAGACTTCATGAGAGAGGGTTGTTTGCAAAAAGACCTGCTGTTTGCGTCCCGCTCACTTCTACGAACAGGAGAATCCGTTTATCATGGTGCAGAGAGCATAGAGATTGGAGTATGGATCAATGGGCGACCGTTCTCTTCACTGATGAGTCCCGGTTCAGCCTAAACACCGATTCTCGCCGTACGTTCATATGGAGAGAACCAGGGACCCGCTACCTACCCTCCAATGTCCGCGAAATCGACCATTATGGCGGAGGAGGTTTAGTGGTCTGGGCAGGCATCATGTTGGATGGCTGCACACCTCTCCATGTCTTGAAAAGAGACATGGAGAATTTCTTTCCATGTCTTGAAAGAGGCACTGTGACTGGTGTGAGGTATAGGGATGAGGTCTTGGAGCCCTATGTTCGCCTCTTCAAGGGTGCAGTTGGCCCTGAGTTCATTTTAATGGACGATAACGCTAGGCCACATAGAGCTCTTCTGGTCGACGAATTTCTAGAGAGTGAGGACATTCGCCGGATGGATTGGCCAGCCAGATCGCCAGACCTTAACTCTATAGAGCATGTCTGGGACGCTCTGAAGAGGGCAATTGCAACTCGCAACCCCCCCCCCCTCCGAGAACCATCTAGGGAATGAAAACAGCGTTGCTGAACGAGTAGGACCAATTGCCACAGGAAATGATAAACTGCCTTATTTCAAGTATGAAATCACACTGCGAGACCTGTATATTTGTAAGACGGGACCATACACCCTATTAACCCATTTTTTTTTTGTTTATTCTGCAACCGCTGTTTCATACCTTCCGACTCCAACGAGTGTTACGCACGATCATGCGTGTGTATTGCAATTATTGAATGGTTATTTGTTTTGTATTGTATCAATGTTTGTACATATCAAATTTCATTAAAATCAGTACAGTAGTTCTAGAGATAATCGACTAAGTCTGCAAATTCTCTTAATTTCGTACACCAGTGTATATAAATATATGTAGAGAGATATATACATACCTACATGCATATATATATGTATGTGTGTGTGTCATGTTTTGAATATTAAGTTAAAGTAATTAAAAATAAGCTAATTCTTGGGAAACAGGATAGATAACAGCACCAATAGAAGGCCTTTTTGAGATTAGGAGCAGGTGTGTAACGGGAGTCACGAGGTAGTAGATCCTTGGAAGACGCCTGTCGAACGGACTTGCGTTGCTGAGGAGCGGAGAAAGAAAATGGCGTGACGCTATCTGAGTTAAGGACGATTGGAGCTCTGGTCTACGTCAAAGTATCAAGAATAAATGTTTTAAGATTTAATATTGTCTTTTATCTTTTCGGCCCCCAACGGCTACTGCAACAAAATTTAGTAGACGAGTTTAGATGGAATTAAGAAGCGTGATATATATATATATATATATATATATATATATATATATATATATATATATATATATGTATATATATATATATATATATATATATATATATATATATATATATATATTATGTATACACTACCCTACAATAATGGACCGGACGCCAGCGGAGTTCCATAAATCCGACTGCATGCAGGATTTTATGCAAATCCAGTGCTCGCACGTGGCCCATTAAGGTTAAATACGATACGGGAAGTAGAAACGTCATTAGTTCTGTATGAAATTTTGACAATATGTCGAAACGAAAGGAACTTGGTGATTTTAAGAGGCGTTATAGTTAGTTGTCACATTAGTGGCAAGTCTATTCGCGCAATTGCTGTAGCATTATCTCAGCAACGGTCAACTTTTGGCGATATCGTGAAGACGTGGAAGACCACTGGCTCACCTAAATGGTGCTCCCGCACTAAAGTAGACAGCCAGACTTCGGAGTGAATAACAAAAGGTGAATGTCTCGCGACAAGTGCTTCCACACCTGAAAAAAAATAAAGATAAGTAGACCAAGATCAGAAAGTAAAATAATTAGATTTAGGGAAAAGAGAATATAAAAAATTAATGGTAACATTTCCTTTATTTCTACATCTAACAACCTGGCTTCTACGAGTATAATAGGTTCATGTTGTTTTACTGGCACTTTAAAGGAGATTTCCATATTCAATTGCTCGAACACAAATATTTCTTCCGGTAAATATTCCAATAAAACGAAAAATATGAAGAATTTTTTAAGACAAACTGTCGACCGGAAACCTTTTAAGGAATCGAAAAGAAATGAAGTAGCTTAAAGAACAAATAATAAACTTAGCATTTCTACTCATACAGTTAAAAGTATACCTTCGTAGCTCTCACTGAAAGGTTGTTACTCAAGTCTAGAGGGTTGGGGATAAATATTTATTAGGTTCAGGATATATCCTTGAAAACTATTTATCGATACATCGATAAATAGTTATAGGCGAAAATGTTTACCGAGAGGGAAAAGATCAAACTGCTATTTACTTCCATGACATGTCACAGATAAATCTCGGTCAAAGCTGACCATAGTATCAAATCAGACCACTCTGAAATGTGAGTCTTGTTATTAAATCTATCATGAATATTCGATGAAACGTTATTAACCGTTCGTTGTGTTCACCAGAAAATGGCTGATATATTTCTGCTGAATAATAAAAAATATTCCTCTATAAGACTTTAATACATAAAGTCCCGATAAATAAATGCTGGATATATTTATATTCAACTCCATTAATTTGATTAATCAGAGGAAAAATTGTTCAATAACAAAACATAGAATTATTTAGCTTGAAAGAAAATCTGAAGTTTCAACCGATCTTAAGGAGTGATATAAACAAACTTTTATGCCTACCTTGGAACTCAAAATCTCGGACAAAGGCACCAAAAACCCAGGCCCAAACATTTCGGCCATCGTCTGGAACGACGTTTCACGTTGAGCTCTAAGTACGGTTATTTCTGATCTGTCCCTTCACGGCGAAATAATTGTGCTAGTTGACATGTAGGATGCCTCAAAAATAAAGATACCAACAAACTTTAAATTGAGTGGGGGACGAATTTCTAAAGGTATGTACCTACTGGCCAAGTGCTATACCAAGCTACAATGATATATTCATTCAAAAATCCCTTTCTGTACAGGTTCGTTGGTTGGTTTAGGTTTCTCTTCGCAAAATCCAGAAAGGACAAGCTGCTCCAAATGCCAGACAAATGCAGAATATTAATTAACCCTTCAGCGGTCGCGCCCGGGTAGAGGGCAACGTTTTCGTAATTTTGAATGGTTTGTTTTTACATGTAAGGGTTGAATGTTCTAAGCAGTTTCGATTTATAGCTACACCCTTTCTAATGCAGGTCTGATTTTAAGACCCTGATATTACTTTCCCTTCATTGTTAGTCGTGATTTAACCGTGGTAAACCAGCTATAATACTGGATTAGAATACGACAAAAGCCAGAGTTGATGCAGTCGACCCAATGTGCAACTATTACACTGTATCCTGCATATCATGAAGATGGTCTTTCTCATTGTTTTTTTTAGGTTTTTGGGCATAATAGGAATCAATTCGCAAATTGTCCTTGGATCCAATAATCCGGACAGTTTTGAAATAAGGCGATTGTATCTGAATTCTTTGGCATTTAATTATAAATATATCTCAATATTATCAACATTTTATATCTTGTCATAAAAAGTAGAATTATTATTTTCAGTTTGAAAAAAAACGTTTATTACAAAAGGAATAATCAAGGTTGAAAGAACGTTCAAGGTACGTTTATGTTGCACTTTGTGCCACGCGCGCCTGCTGGTGTTCCAAAAATTGGCGCGCCTGCTGAAGGGCTAAGGTAATGAAAAATTAAGGTCGTACAGAATGATTTTAAGGACATGTAAAGGAGATTAAAATCAATGATATATAAGGGTCATAAAAGCAATGTTATATAAAGGTGATAAAAATTCGAAAGGTGAAAAAATCAATGACATATGATAGTTATAAAAATAATGATATATAAAGGTGATAAAATATATATATAAGGGTATAAAAATAATCAAATATACCTGTGATAAGAACGGTGGATTGCAAAAAGATAAAAAGGATTAAAACATTAGAATCAAACAATTTTTAAACAGGATCAAACTGACAAGAAGAAATTCGTCTGTTTCAGAAAATAAAACAGGAGAGCATGATTCATTGGAGAAGTCTCCTCAATAAATTAGATAAACTCGGCGTAAAGGTGCGAAACAGCGTTCCATACAGGAATTAAATTTAATTTTTTCATTACTTTTAATTCTAAAAGGCTTCTGTTTAGAAGTAAACAGAAAGGACTGTTAAACCAGATGATTAAATTAAATAGAAACTCCTCTGCATCTTCTCTCGCTCTAATGCAATGTAAACGCTTGAGAGAGAAACGCAAATTGCCATCGAAAGTGACTATTATACCATATATATACCACATGACTTTTCCGGAGAGTCGTCTACAGAGTTTCCTTATAACAACTCATGTAAATTGCATTGACGGCATTCTTCGTTCTCGTCGCGGAGAATACGAGAAAGGGTATAAATGGGAATAATTCGTGAACATAACTGAGCATATTTAATAAAATGCTTTATTTATTGCGAAATCCCCTAAATATAATCGAAAGTGATCAGACGAATCTTCTTATGTTTTTTCGAATATAACAATTTAGATGGCATTTTAAAAATATGAAAATAAAAAAGAGGTAATAAGCTGTAAATAGGTAGATAATAGGGCCCAGAGTAGCCTAGTGTTAGAGCGTCGGACTTCGAAATGAGGGTTCTCGGTTCGAATCCCGACATCATCATTAAATACCTTCTTCTCTCGGTCGGTTATGGGCACGTTAAATCCGTATACAGGAATGTCTTTCTTTGGGGTCAGAGACGGTGGGAAAAGGTTTGATCCCCCAAATTGCCCCCGAGGGGGTGCCCGTTCTAAATTGTGGGGGCAGCCTATTCAGCATCAAGGATTCAATCCCGGAAGGCCTTATTTGCTATCTGGAGCTTTGACTGGTGCATTGGTAATTGGTAAATAGGATCATATTCAAGAGGAGGGCTTATCCCAGAAATGGTTACTTTTATCCATATAATGACTCACGCAAATACGTAGTAGGATTCAAAAGTTCGCGGACTGAGTCTATAACTTAAAAAGTATTATCAATAAAATTTCTGAAACACATCCTCCTTCGAAATAAGACCCTTGCGCAACAACATACTTTTGCCATCGCTTGTAAAGGTTATTGAAACATTTCTGGAATCCATGTTTAGCCATGTCCTTTCATTCAGCCTGCAATGCACTTTTAACTTCATCTGCAGATTGAAATCGACGACCCTGAAAGCGACTTTCCAGTTCAGAAAATAAGCTGAAGTCGCAGGGGTCGAGATCAGAGGAGTAAGGAGGGTGGCAAAACAGTTTTTTTTTTCGTTTTCGCAAGAAAGTCAGCGACGAGGAGGGATCGGTGTGCATGAGCGTTGTCATGCAAAAGCACCCATGACAGCTCAGTCCACAAGTTTGGTCTCTTTTTCCGGATCGACTTGCGCAAACGGCGCAGGATGTCTACATAGAGTTCTTTGTTGACAGTGCGTCCTTCAGGGATAAATTCCAGATGCACAATGCCCTGGATATCGAAGAACACCTTTTCGATGTTTTCAGAGGTGCGGGAAGACTGCGGACGGCCAACGCATTCGGCGTCGGCACGTTCCCTGCCTTCTCTGAAACGTCGATGCCACTCAAAAGCTTGCGTTCGCTATAATATATCACTGCCGTACACATGCTTCAACATTTCGTAAGTCTCCGAACCACTCTTTCCCAAGCGAACACAAAATTTGATATTAATTCTCTACTCAACAAACGCCATTTCTTTCAATCGCCAGTTACTAAATGCACCCACCTACAAAATACGACGCCATGGTGAGCCACCGACCACGAGATTTGGGTCAAACCACTTTTAGAAGAGGATGAGAACGTAGTAACACAGAAATGTTATCGTAGTCGATCTACTGCAAATTATTTTTTAGTTATAGGATCAGTCCGGGAACTTTTGAATCGTACCTCGTATTATTTATATATTACTTACCTACCTTTATTTTTATATATTGCTTATAGAATGAATCAAATCCGTGTAGAAAAGGCCAAATTAAATCATATTGCATCGCATTTATGCAATATGTTATAACAGTAAAACATATTGCATAAACGTAATGAAAAATAGAAATTGCTTATAGTCAAAACAAATATCATTCCCCATTTTTTTTATTCCACCGGCCAATTCTATAGATAGTATTTCTTGATAATAACTGCGAAGGTTTAGAAAGAAAATTTAATAATTAGCCTAAACGCTAGTTTATATGACTACTAGCTGTTTGCCCGGCGTTGCCCGTGTATTTATTTATCTCAATTTTTTATCACACAGGAAAAGGAATGGATTCTAAGTATAGTGTAAAATCTAATTTAATTTACAGATATTTAAAAATAAATACAGTATACAAATGATAAAGTAAAATTTCAAATTCACTCTATATTAATTTGCCTCAAAACTGGAATATAAACAACATTTTCAATTTCCTATATTCCCCTCAGTGACTCCGAAATGGGATTCAACACTACTCTCGGTCATTTTGGACATTTTAAATTCACCCTTCTCCCCCAGTCCCCCCCCCCCAATGCAGAGGAGTGCTGAACTCTCCCTTAAACAGCATCGGAAGTGTCCCTATTCATCTCAGCGACCCCGAAAACTTTGGATTCGACAATACTCTCGGTCATTTTGTACATTTTATATTCACCTTTTCTCCCTCCACCCCACCCCCAATGCTGAGGGGGGCTGAACTCTCACTTAAACGGTATCGGAAGTGTCCCTATTCATCTAAGAGACCCCGAAAACTACGTATTCGACACTATTCTCGGTGATTTTGGATATTTTATATTCACACTTTCTTCCCCCCCCCCCCCAATGCTGATGGGCGCTGAACTCTCACTTAAACAGCATCGGGAGTGTCCTTATTCATCTCAGCGACCCCGAAAACTACGGATTCGACACTATTCTCGGTCATTTTAGATATTTTATATTCACTCCTTCTCCCCCCCCCCGCTCGCCTTCCCCCCAATGCTGATGGGGTGCTAAACTTGAACTTAAACGGCATCGGAAGTGTCACTATTAATCTCAGCAACCCCGAAAGCTATGTATTCGGCACTATTATTAGTCGTTTTTGATTATTTTTGTATGTGCTCCTGCCCCCCCCCCTTAGGAGTGGTCGGGGTGTCTAACACCCCCCCCCCGCGTGTTTACCGCTTGTGTGAGAACAACATCTGTTCAAAATTTCATCTCAATCGGATGGACCGTTCGGGAATGCATAAAGGACACACACACAAAGAAGCATTCTCTTATATACATAGATTATCGCACAGCATATAGAACGAAAATCTATAAAAGCTACAAAAAATATATATTTGATATTTTTTGTTTTTAGATCAAATCCATCAGTCCAAAGACCTTCAAATTATTAATAACTTCTTCCACATTTAAATACACTGTAGTAATATTAATATGTCATGAGACGTTTTGGGAAGTCTTGTTCTTTATCCCTTTTACTTGATAGCTTGGGAATACTTTTTGTCCATTGGTGAACCTTTATATGGCCTTTAGCTAATCTCGAATATGCGGCCTGATTTTTTCCTGTCATCTTCGCTGTCATGAAAGCAGCTGTATCATCATTCTGCCATCCAATCATAACTGTACCAGGACGATGTTGTGGGTGACACCGACAATGATTTAGAAATATTTCCCATGAATTGTTAATCGTCTTTTCTTTGAATAAATAAAAAAAAATCCCTAGTAACACTAAAAGATTCTTAGAAAATTTTAATATATGTATTACTGGACATCAAAACTTAAGAAATTCAATGTCATGTTAATAGTTTTCTGGGTTTTTTTTTTTTAAGTTAGGTTCTATTAATAAAAAATTATGAAGCGAGAACTTCTAGCTATTATCTTGTTAAAAATCTCCAAATACAGAGCACACAGCGTAGTATATGAATTATTTCCTTAGATAATAGTTACACAAAGTGACGTAATAAATGCGGATAAAAAGGCAAGGAAAACATCCCTCTTATGTTCTTTTATGGGAAACAATTGGCCATCTCATATATTTAAAGGAATCATAACTACACCCTGGGGAACTCTTCCGTATTTTCTTTAATAATATCGTTTCTTTCGCCTTTTTTCTCTTTTGATATGTAATCCTGTAAAGTTACGCGCAAAATTTTGGGAAAGTTTTTATATGTATATGCGACAATCGAAGCAGTAATTATTACCTGTTAAAAGTTAAAATGCTAATTAATTGAAAATTGAAACCGAAACAACTTTTAAACAAGTCATTTAGAGACGTTACTGCATTATGGTCGCATAAAAGGAAACATAATGTAGTTTTAGCTGTTTTAAGACTTTTACTTAGAGCAGCTCTTCTACTTAAAATGAGCAGCTGACAGTTTAAAATAAAAAATATTTAGAGCACTTTTGATGTATTTTGTATAAATTGTATCGATTTCTCTTTTGAAATTTGTTATTGTATTAACAAAAATTTTATCCCACTAAGTACACATGATAGCTTCGATAACAATGAAAAATGATATGTCTGTTAAACCAGGGAAGATTCCTTTTCGTCTATGTTCCAAAATAATTTAAATGCAACATTTCTTGAAACTCAGATGAAAAGTATTGATTAAAACAAAATGTATTGCGGTTAAGACAGAAGGAAATTAACGGGAATTCGATAATAACGTATTTCGAATAAATTAGATAATAATATCAGTTATTTATGAATGGTGCTTTTTCTCTTGATTAGACGCCAAATATTTAGCCATTTTGAATCAAACTCCAGCCAAGCTAGATTCATCAGTCAGCCTATTTCTAAAATTATCGTTTCTAAAGTTCACCTCTGAAGTTAAGGTTCGGGTGTTTGATAGCAACCTGGTCACCAATACCAGGATTATTCGATCGGGAACTACAACATTGAACTATTTCCGAGTCTGATTCTGAAAACCTGCACCATAGTCTTTCGGCCTTTGACTGGCTCAGAAAACAAATTTTATGTGGAGGGACTGTCAAATTAACCCTTTCTATTTTGAAGCAAAAAAAAAAAAACATTTTTGAAGACGACTTCTCGGGGAAATAAGATAAGGTATGTCACTTGAAAATCCCAAAGAGACTAGGTGTGCAGCAATATTCCATCACCTCTGTGACTCTCCCCAGTGTGACTCGCTGGTTCGTTACTTGCGACCGTCTGTGCCATTAGAGTGGTTCCTGCACAATGAGATTCACACATAAAACTCAAAGCCCTCAGTTAACAAGCTTTTAGATATGGCGATTACTTTATTCCCGATGACATAGTTATTCCTTCTGGAGCAGAAACCAAATTTATCTTTGCCTTGTCACCAATACGCATTGGAAAGAATTATTTTTGTATGGTTTACAGCTTCTCACATTATGCATGAACAGATTTTAAAAGACAGAAAGTTATACTCTCACATAAATATTTATTATTTTTTCTCCTTTATTAATGATATCTTCTATCGTCAATAAGTCATACCGACAATACGTCACAGAGGATAAAGACAATGAAAAAGCCAATGAAAGTTATAAAAAAGGGCTGAAACATTGAATACACATTGAAAATTTTGCACTTTTACAGAATGAAACTTAGGAACTCTGACGTGTAGGTGTACAACTCAAACCGAAAGTGAGTTCCCAAAATGATTCCTCTAAATGAGTT
The DNA here is from genome assembly GCA_907164885.2 of Dolomedes plantarius. Taxonomy (NCBI): domain Eukaryota; kingdom Metazoa; phylum Arthropoda; class Arachnida; order Araneae; family Dolomedidae; genus Dolomedes; species Dolomedes plantarius. Next base: position 196,123,784 of record OU015491.1, on the reverse strand, counting down.
CCTACATTAAATTATTTTAAACCAATTATGTAAATTAGCAAACTTTTTAACACCTTATATATTCTTCTACATTCTGTCTTTTCTTAAGATAGAAACAAGAATACTTCATGAATCAAATAAAAATAAAGTTTCAGGCATATACGAAATCGACAAAATATTTTGCGAAATTCTTATTCTAATGAAAAATAAATTAAGCTTCATTCTCATGCAGTCTCTCTGAAACCTGAGCTGACTTCCAATTTGTCTTCTAGCTTTTTTATGCGTAATGTTAGTGAAAACTGCATGTTAAAGCCATTAATATATATATGTTTTGATCGAAAATCCATCAAACTGGAAAAAAAAAATACTTCTAGAACAATGCTATTTTGTCACATTTGATTGATTCTGACTTTTTTTTTGTGAAAATATTCTCTCGACAGTTTTGAAATATTTAGTTTCACTCGTTTTCTAATTCAGGAATAATAGGACTGTCAGAATTCAATTTCCACATTTTGGGGTTAAATGCTACAATAGATGAAAAATACCGGATAAACAAAGTCTAAAAAAATTGAGACGATAAATAAAAATCACATTAGGATTGTCGAATATTTGACAAGGGAATTAAAATCAGACTCATTCTCAGGTTAATATTTTATGTAGTTTACTATTCTCCCAAGTCAAAGAAACTGATAAAGGAGGGCTCCATTTATGAGACACGGTTAAGGAAATCGACTTGAAG